>JAJONR010004970.1:0-40140 GCA_029582245.1 Solanum etuberosum
ACACACATGCGCCATGTTCCATCTTTCTTTGGAACCAAGAGAATTGGAACGACGCACGGGCTCATACTTTCTCTCACATAGCCCTTGTTGAGGAGTTCCTCAACTTGCCTTTGTAGCCCTTTGATGTCTTCCGGATTACTTTGCTACGCTGGCTTGATTGGCAATTGTGAGCCCGACATGAATTCAATTTGGTGCTCAATTCCCTAAAGAGCGGGCAATCCACTTGGGAGTCCCTTTAGAAAGACATCATAATAATCTTGCAAAAGAAAGGAAATAGAATGGGGAAGAGAAGAATGAGATTGGTTAGTTTGCAACACATGATCCCTATGTGTGATAAGGATCAATGAACCTTTGGCCTCCACTTCCTCCCTTATCTCTTTATACTTAGCCAACAACACTTGGGCTTTTCCTTTCAACTTCCTCATTTCTTCCTCTGCATGGCCGTCGACCTCCACATGTCCCTCCTCCTCCTTCCTTTTCCCCCTCAACTCACTCATCTTTTGATACATTTCATTGACTTGAGATGGTGACATAGGATGAAGGACATATTTACATTCATTCAACACAAGTGAATATGTGTTGGTTCTCCCATAATGTCTGGTTGAACGACCATATTGCCAAGGTCTCCCGAGTAGCACATGACAAGATTGCATTGGGATCACATCACATAGGATCGCATCTTGGTATTTCCCAATTTTAAACTTGATCAACACTTGTCTATGAACCCTCAATTCTCCACACTCACTCAACCATTGAAGTTTGTAAGGTCTAACATGCTTAGTGGTAGGAAGCTTTAAGAAATCCACTAAAGCGATGCTAGCAACGTTTGCACAACTTCCACTATCAATGATCAAGGAACATACATTACCCTGAATGAGGCACTTGGAATGGAAAATATTTTCTCTTTGACTTGGATTATCCATGGGCTTGCTAATAATAGCTCGCCTTACCACATACATTAGTACGGTGAACTCTCCTTCTCGGGGTCAAGCCTCTTCCACTGTGGACTTTCTCATCAAACTATCTGGCACGACGACATCTCTCCCCTCACATGGGTTTTGTTCCTCACCTTCAACATCTTTTGGGGTTTCCTCTTCACAACCCTCTTATTGATTGATTGGTGTTGGTTTGAACGCTTGATGGAAAGTTTTGGGTTTGATAGTAGGATTAAGTCGACCCTCCACATTGATCCTTCTATCACCCATCATGGACATACTATCGTGCAAGGCGGTCATCCTTCATCCCAGCCTTCCCATTATCCGACTCACATTAGTAAGCACCACCATTATAGATTCCAGGGTAACCTTTCCCTTAGGTGGGTAGGTTTCACTTCCGGTTTCCATGGTACCTAACAATAAGACAACTCAACAAAAATAATAAACAACGTTAGCGTCAGTAATATGAACTCACAATCACTCGTGTTTACACACCTTTGATTGCCTCTCAAATTGGCTCAGCTAAGGTTGAAGATTGCTTATACTTGGTTGATCACAAAGTGTCAGTTTCTACTCTTGGCCGGAATGGATTCTTGTTTCAAGAAAGACGGACGACTCGATAAAGCAAAACAAAATTGAATCAAAAAGTTAACTATGAAGTAAAACAAAAAAAATACGAAAAGAAGTGGTATTAACAAAAAAGAGAATTCAAGAACCAATAATCAACAAGTAGATCAATTACGAGTTGAAAATTAGTTTAGGAATCTTGAGAACAATTGAAAATCAAGAAAAGGAAACTAAGGAATTAGAACCTGAGATTAGGGGCATAAAATGAGTTTCCGATCGCCAAATACACTGTTTTCTTTGCCAAAGTTGAAGTTCAGCTCGCCAACTTGAAGTTTAGATCGCCAAAATTTACAGACTGTCAAGGCAAGTTGGTGATATGGGTTGCAGTTTGGCGATGCGCCGAGTGGACTTTGGCGAGCAAAGTCGAGCTCGCCGAAAGTTCCAGTACGTGCTCCTGAGGACCTCCAAATTTTGTACTTTTGTGGTCCCCCCTGTACCAACACTTATCCACTTTCTCTTTCCTTTCCTTTTGGATTAAAACACACTTTTTAAAGATTCTTTCTTCTTGAAGATTTGAATGTTCTTCAAGAACACTAGAACAAAATGAAGACCCAAAATTAAACCCTCAATAGTTTTAGCTCAAAATTTCATGAAATTTGAGATACAAGCTACCCTTGATGTAGGAAACAAACCCCAATACTTTTTATCTTTCAATTCCTTGCCAAAACCTTCAGATTTCAAAACCCATTTGCACCTTCTTCAAGCTTCTTCAATCAACAATGGTGGAAACTTCAATACTACTCCAAACTTCACCAAATCTCAGATTTAGACTCAAGTAAGGTTAGGGAACACTAATATAACCTTAGAAACTTCAAACAATACTCAAATCAACAAAATAATTTTGGGGTTTTCTTCAAAAATGATTTTGATACTTTTTTTGTAACAAACCCAAGACTAGAATCGTAGGAACGAATCTAAGCTCAACTCTGATACCAAATGATGTAATTCTCACCACGAATTACGGATAAATGCGGAAATTAAAGACACGAAATAAAGATAGACAGACAGACACAAAAAGAAGAAAAAAAGCAACCAAAATGTTTATTAAACCTTAAGACCTCAATTTGTTAATCTTACAATAAGTACCTAACTCTTACGAAGACCTCGAGGGAATTGAATTTACCTCGCAACCCACATTTCTAAGCAAAAGTCAACACAAACTTGCACCAAGCTCTCAACACTCATACAAGAGTTCAAATATCAATATTAAAAATAGTCTACCTAAAAGAAGACCCCAAACTAGCTATTTATAGTTTTTTGCATTTATTACATAAGAGGCCCAAAAGTGGCCCAAAAAGGACAAAAGGGCTAGCTGGGTTGAACTCGCCTAATGGGTTCAACGAGTCGCCAACTGGTTCGGCGATGTGACCCTCCCTCGGAAGCGTTTTGTAACTTTTGACAAATTAAAGTTGAATTCAAAGTGGGTTTACTTGTAATTGTTTAATTTCATGCTACCCATGGTTGCTTTTATGGAAGGTATAATCTCTTTACTTTTTGTGACAGTGTGGCTAAAACCCCAAGGTTTAGGGGTGCAATTATGGGGTTGGGTCTTGAGTTGATATAGTGGGTATTGTGCTATGCTCCATTTTATTGATGTTCATACATGAATTTGGTCTAATTAGCATGGGTTTAATTTATGGGTTAAGGTTGCAAACTTAATTCCTACTTTTGATCTCCGGTTGATGCTTGAAAGAGATTGATTGGAGTGGGTAATTAGTCCAATACTAGCAATTTAGGTTTGATGTCTGTAACTTGCTTGGAAGAGGTTATGGGTTGGATCTATTTACCCTATTTTTGCATGGAAAGAGAGAATAGAGTAAGGTATTGGGTTTTTTAAATTAGCATATAGATGAGACTGAAATAAGATTAGTGTGATTAAAGATGACTTAGCCTATTCATGAATGTTCATCACTATAGAAAATCACAATTAAACCTATGTGATATTGATTTCCAATCCCCACACCCCTAGATTACTTGTTAATTGTTGATTTTTTCATAATTTTTGTTTAATTGTGACAATTGATAACCAAATCTTTTTATTAAATTAGTTGATCATCCACCCATTTTTTCTTAATATTACAAATGAGCGAATTTACAATCCAAATTTCATGATACAAATTTTCTATGATATACCATTCCCTGTCGGATTCAACCCCGACTCTTCATAGGGTATTTTTATTGACTACGACTGTTGTCCCTTTTAATTTGTTTTAAAGAGGACATTTGAGCGTTATCAATAACCGAGCTTGGTAACGAAGCACACCATCTCCCATTTGGAAAAAAACCTCAATGGATATTTTTAAAACCACCTTTTCAACTCAACCATAATCAGATCAAGATCTTGCTTAGCCTTCACATCTGAATTGAGAGACGGTTCTGAGCCATTCTAAACAATGATACCACCATCCTCAGAATCAACCAAGTGAACACTTGATCGAGCTAGTCTATGAACATCACAAACTAACTCCTTTTTACCATATTCAATGCGACCAATATTACTCATCGACAATTGGCTAAGAGCAACGAAAACCATATTTGCTTTACCCAGATGATAAAGAACACTCATATCATACTCTTTCAACAACTCAGGATACCTCCTTTGGTGAAGATTCAAATCCTTTTATTTAAACACGTATTTCAAACACATATGATTAGTGAACACATCCGCATAAACAACATAGAGGTAATATCTCCAAATCTTCAAAGCAAAGACCACCGCCGCTAACTCTAAAACGTGAGTTTGGTAAAAAAATTCATGAAGCTTTAATTTCCTCAAAGGATAAGCAATTACTTTCCCATGTTGCATCAAAACATAAATAAGCCTGATTTGTGAAACATCACAATAAACCACAAACCCATCAAATCCTTCCGATAATGTAAAAATAGGGGCTGAAGTGGATCTATTTTTCAACACTTGGAAACTTTTCTCACACACTTCCGGCCATAAAAATTTCACCTTTTTCTATGTCATTGTTGTCAAGGGAAAAATAATAGAGGAAAACCCTTACACAAACCTTCAATAGTAATTGACCAAACCAAAAAAACTTTGAATATCTAAAGGGGAAAGAGGTCTAGGCCAGTTCTTAACTGCCTCAATCTTCTTAAGATCAACTTGAATGACTGATGAGTCGGGGATTTCGACACATTTAGGGCTTATTTTTCAAAGATTTAGTGTCCTCAATACCTATTTTATGATTATAATTGATGTTAAAATATTGATATGCAACAATGAAGACTAAAGAGTAAGGCAAGGACATTATGAGGCAAATAGAAGCGAACAAAAAAAGCTGAAAAAGTTGAAGGAAAGCAAAGCTGGTACTCACCAAAGCCACTCGACGAGTCGTCGAGTGGACCTTCAGCTCGCCTAAAGTTCCAGCATGCTAGCCCATGGACAAAAAACATTGCGAGCAGACAAGTGATTCGGCAACACGCCGAAGGGATTGGCAATGACGATCTAGCTTACCGAAAGTTACAGAAAGATTTGATGAAAAAGTCACGCCAAAAAAGCGAGAAGAGGAGCAACTTGGCGCATCACTGAACTGGTCAGCGAACACGACTTATTTCGCCGAGTTTACTCCATGCTAAAATTTTGGGAATGTATAAATGTAATTCTTAAAAGAAGAGAAGGAGTTTCCACATTGTTTACTTCTGGATTTTTGAGTTTTTACATTCTAGAACACTGTATTTACATTTTTGAGTAGAGATTTAGAGATTGTGAGATTTTTTAACTTAAATTTCAGCATTTGGGAATTGCAGATTGTTAACAAATCAGATGGAAAACTTCGTTGGTAACGATTTCTTATTTTTCGCTATGCTTGGCTAAAACCCCTTTCCTTGGGGGTGTGATTATGTAGTTGAATGCATTTATTAACTAATGGGTGTTGTTAGTTACTGATTTTATTATTGTTTTGAAGTGGGTTCAATTAATTATTCATGCTTTAATTGAGGAATTGTAGTTGCAAATGCAATTCTAACTTAGTTCTCTATTCTTGCTTGAGAAAGAGGTGTTAGAGTCGAATTGTTGATTGATGGTTGTATTGATTGCATCATTAAGATTTTAGCTTGAGAAAGTGGGTTTGATTGCGTCTTTACAAATCCAGCTTGAAAGAGTGGATTAATTAAGGATTTAGGTTGTTTGGTTGTGTTTCGCTCATTGAGGTTCGAAAGAACTCACTTGAAACGCAGTAGTTGATTGAGAAATGGTTATTGCATTCAAAACCTAGCCTACCCGCTGAGATTAAACACCTATAAGTAACTAGTAATCACCCATTACGCGAAATTAGCATTCAACTTATCACACTCCTAAGGTCCAATCTCTATTTGTTCACTACCCGTGTTAGTTTTCGTAATTTGGTTACCTAAATCCCCCAATTTGATATTAATTGTTGAAACTTTGTGATTTACTTTAATGCTGTGAAACCTTTACTTCTACAAACGATTAGGACACAATTTTACTTCTTAATCGAATTCTCTACTGTATCCCTCCCTATGGGATCAACCTCAACTCTTAGTTGGGTTTATACTTGTTACCGACCACCTACACTTAGAATTGGATGAAGTGTAGTTGAGCATTATAAAAAATGGTGCCTTTGCCGGGGAGTGGTGTTTAGAATTCTTTTATTAAAGTTTATTTATGAACTGATTTTGTTGTAGTTGAATTATCTTATTTGTGTTCTTTGTTGGGTGCTCTAAAGTAGGTGAAGAGATGAGTGTAAATGGGAGCAACGCCAGCCAACTTGAAAACAATGATGACATCAGGAATTTGCATGATGTCAATGAGGATCAGTTGGGAAGTGCAGGTGTTATTTGGTTGCCTCCGACTGTGGGCAATGTGGTGCTTCATGTGACTAGCACAATGTTGCAGTTGTTGCAAATGAAGGGTCTCTTTGGAAGACTCGCTCATGAGGACCCTCTTGACCACATCCGAAACTTCTTGGATGTAAGTGGGCCGTTTTCTTTCAAGAACATCACTCAAGAGTCAGTCTGACTTCGTTTGTTTCCCTTTTCTCTAATGGGGGAAGCAACGAAGTGGTTGACCGAACTACCAAGTGAGTCAATTACTTCTTGGGAGGAGCTCACCGATGCATTTTATGAAAGGTTTTTCCCTCCTTCAAAGATGGTCAAGTTGAGGGATAATATTCAGAACTTCAAGCGAGTGGATGGCGAACCTATCCACGAGACATGATTAAGGTTCCAAAAGTTGCTGCTCCAATGTCAAACTCACCGGCTATTAGACAATGTGTTATTGCAATATTTTTACCGGAGCCTCGACACGGTCAACAAAGGTGTGGCAGACCAGCTCATTCGAGGAGGAATCATGAGACAACCATTTGAAATAGCATCATCCCTTCTTGATGAGATGACAAAAATTAATCGTGCATGGTACACTAGAGAAGATCAGGTGTCTCTTTTGATCTTTGGGCTAACAAAGGAACAAATGGAAAACAACTAGGAGCGAGATGAAAACATTGCCAAAATGATGACCCAAACGGACCTATTATCAAAAAATTTCATGGGAAACGACTGCAAAGCTGTGAATGCAGTCAGAATAATAGTGGTGTAAACCCTGATGAAGCACACTTTAAGGCCATGTACAATAAAGAAGTGCATTTCTTGTCAAACCAACTGGGGGTTTCCCATCCAAGCTATCCAAGGTCGGGTGGAAATCAAGGATGGAATAGAGAGCGTGATGATGGTTGGAGAGATCGAGATCATGAATGGCGTGACCGTGGAACAAACTGGGGAGATAGATATGGGGTCAAAGATCATTATGTGCCTCCTCACGAATGTAAAAATTCAAGAGAACCAACGGTTGATCCTGAAAATTTCTGAACCGAGGATATGCTTTCTCGTATTCTGAAAAAGTGGAAGGATCGGAAAAGGTGCTAAAGGAAATAAAAGATGATGTCACTTCCCTTAACCAAACGGTCACATCACACTCGGTATCCATTAAGCAGTTGGAAACACATATGGGTCAGATCTCGACTCATTTAAATCCAAGGCCACAAGGGGGATCCCAAGTGATACTTTGGTTAACCTGAAAAATGAGACATGATCCTACGGCCACGTCGTGCCACGACGTTAAATAAGGCGCTTCTTGGGAGGCAACCCAAGTCTTACTTTTTGGCATTTGAATAACATTTGTTGGATGTGCAAGTTGAAAAATTCGAAGTTTGGGAAAAATAGGCTAAAGGGAGAGCTCAGAACCCACTCAGCGAACCGCCGAGTGGTTTGGTGAGCCCGATGTTTATTGCCTTTTTTGACCAACCAAATGGTTAGAGTTCTGGGAATTTCGGCAGACAAAAATCAATTCGGCGCATCGCTGAGTGGATCGGCAACATTAATGAATCTCACACACTGAGGCGCGAACTGAAGGGTCAAAAGTATTCAACCATTTTAAATTCAAAACATCTCTGTATTTTGAACTTTTCGACCCCTGTACTCTCTCAACTTTATATTAGATCTTATTTTTTACTGAATTTTTGTGTGGGTGTCGTTGTGTGATTGGAGTTCATTGCCTTGCTCATTTTTTAATTTTACCCTCATCATTTCCTTGTCTATTTCTAAGGTTGGTGTCCTAAATTAGCCTTAGTTTCATGTCGTACTCTAAGGTTGCCTGTGTGTTTGATGGATCTATTGTGTGTTTTTTTGTGTTTCATCGATAATTGAATATTGTTGGGTAATCGAGCATGCTAGATTTTGTGTTTGGCCTAATTGAGTTTATGTTTTGGGTTTAAATTGTTTGAATGGTGGATTTGCATGCTGGGCTTGCTGTGGGTGAAGGCTAAGTAACCCAAATTTCACCAAATAACTCTAAATTGCCCAATGATGGATCGAGTAGCGTCGTTCTTAAGGGCAAAGACATTGTTTGGTCGAATCTAGGTAAATTGGGGGAAGTCTGAGTACCCCGGGGTTAGTAATGGTATGGGCTAGTCATGAATTGCATAAAATGGGGCTTGAATTTGGTTATCGTACGTTGTGTGTTGAGAATTGGGAGTCGGGGTAAAAGTTTGGCATAATGGGTTATTTGGCGAGCTTAGTCGAGCTCGCCGAATGACTCAACGGTTCGCCGACTGAATCCTTTCATCACCTTCTTGCCCTGAAATATTGCTGCTTAATTCTGTAATTTTTGGCGATACGCATGTGCTCACCGAGTTGACTCGGCGACTCACCGAATGTCTTTGATCTCGCTTTTTTGAAGCCCAGTTTTTAGAAATTACTCTGTAAAATTTGGTGAGCTACTTTTGCTTCATCGAATAGATTCGGCATCTCACCGAATGACCTTTTACCTTGCCATTTTCTGCTGAATATATGATATTTTGTTCTGTGATTTTCGGCAAGATCTCTAAGGCTCACCGAATGAACTCGGCATCTCACCAAACTGATCGGCGAGTTTTCCTGCATTTTTACTTTTGATATTTTACTAACCCTTTGCAACCGTATTCGTTTCGTTTTCTTGTTTTGATAGATATGGCCAGACCAAAAGTCCCAGCCAAGGGTCCTTAACCCCGAAAAAGGGCGAAAGGGGTGGTAATCGCTGCGGAGGTTGCATCTACACCATTTACTAGACCTTGACCCACTCAAGCTAGTGGTCGGGGTAAAGGTAAACATCCAGCAGAGCCGAGTTCAAGCAGTGCCAGCTCCGACAGTATGTGTGTTTACTCCACCCACCTCACTACATCTGAGTCAGAGAGTGGGGAAGATGTGGGGTCCAGATCTCCGGTCTATGATTCCGAACCAGCTGACAATCAAACTCTAAAGTGCAGACGTGTTGAGTTGCACTCCAAAGCACTACATGATCCGACAAGGCTCTCGGTACTCCCGACGGCTCCAGTACAGGCAGCAGCACAGCCACCAGAACTGCCTTCGGCCCAAGCACCTCTGCCACGCTCGATCAACAGGTTGAAGGTTGCCGGTATGCATAAAATTCTTGAGGAAAAGAGGTTGTCCACTGATGGGGTTGTGGATAGATACCCAACAGTGTGGGACACACTCCGGTTCCACAAATTTGGGAAGTTCACAAAGCCCTGAAGTCCGTACGTGCCTACATGGGTCCGAGAATTTTATGAGAGTTATGTCGGTTACCCCCGAAAGGGAAGAAGAAGGCTGGATCAGCAGCACCACTAGAGTTTGTTGAGGTGCGTGGAAATAAAGTCAAGTGCAGTGAAATGGACATAAATGAATTGATAGCTTGCAGAGTCCAGGTGACGCACACCTTGACCACTAAGTTCAAGACCAAGTCGTTAGACAACTTGAAGGGGTGGTTGGCCCCATTGCTATCTGATATATCTCCTTCATGGATAGAGGCGGGGGTCCCTATTGAGAAGAGGGGCATTCATGTTGCTGCTCGGTACTGGTTCGGGTTCATCAGCAGTAACCTGATGCCGTCTCAGAATGAGTCCATCCTCTGGCACCCAAAGGCTACTTTTGGAGTGCATTATTGGTCAGGAGAGGCTTAATTTGGGGTTGATTATTGCGCATGAGATGGCCATAAGGGCCAAACAGAGTCAAACCTCATTACCCTTTCCAGTCCTCATTAGTGATCTATGTCGCCGAGCTGGAGTGTCGTTTGTGGCCAAGACTGATGTTAAGGTTACTCCTACCTCTTCTACTGATATCCGGAGGATCGAGGCGGAGTATATGAAAGACGAGTCCAAGAGGAGGAGGGCAGCACAGGTGGATACATCCCTAGCTGTCGATGTAGATACCATGGAGACGGATATTGCCCCTCCCACTATGGCCAGTGAGCCGACAGGTATAACTAACTTCTCCTCCCCTGCTACTTCTGTTAGTGCTGCTACCTCTCACCCCCCTTATTGACTCAGGCCATGATATATAAAATGTGCCACCTCACCCATTCGGCTGATGTGCGTGATTTGAGAGTTAAGACAGTTGTCCCCTCCATGATTGAGCGTGCTATTGAGACTGCACTTGCTCCCAATCGGGAGGAGTTACGGGGGCAGCGCAAGTTGATTACAGCATATGGCCTAGCTTGTCAAGACTCGAGCCTACACCTTGGACGTGGCCGGCACTCAAGAGTCATTGTTGGTCCCCAAGCGAACCCTCATCCTGGCTGACTACAAGTGGAAGACTAACTTGAGCATACATAAGCATCAAATTGAAATAAAAGTTTAAAAACAGTTTACTGAATCTCAAAACTTTACTGAATAAATAGAGTTTGAAACGTAAGTTTTAAATAAAATATTTGAAAACTGAAAGACTCTTCAAAACTGTCTATCTATGAAGCCTCTACAGTATATAGATGAGTGTCCAGACAAGACCCACAACTACTCAAGATGTTATTAATACTAACAACTCATAAAACTTGAGTCTTTCGGAAGCAATGAGGTCTCACTCATAAGCAGACGAGCGGATGAAGTGATCTCAACAAACTCTTGTTGAGGATCCTAATAACATGTATCTGCATCATTAAAAGATGCAGGTAGAATGACATCAGTACATTGAATGTAAGAGTTTGTAATATAGCTGAATAACAAATAACTGAAAGAAAGGACTGGAATAGATAACAATGTACTCAAGCTGAATGTAAATAAATAAAGGAGTAAAATCATTTAAAGCTTTACAAAATAGTTTCTCATCTCTGAACTAAACATAATAAGTGATATATAAAAATACACTTTAACTCTATTGGGAGATTCTCTAACTGACAACCATCACTATGAGCTACATGATGATACAGCGTCTCGCCCATGCTGCGAGAATTGTCATATACCTTTCTGGGGTATAGAACACCTCAACTAAGTGGATCCACTAAGCTATTCTTAAAAAGCAATAAGGAATCATCTAAAAAGTATGACCCTTTACCCATGTTGACAGACATGGTTTATGAAGATTTTGAGTTGTCTGAACTCATCCTCATATCGGTGGTCAATACTACTCCCAATAATATATATACTCATACTCATATGTTTAAAACATAACTCTTCCTCTAGTTTGAGATAATTTCTCAAACTATCCTCTTAAAAGAGGTAACTGCTCTTGAAATATCTTTTAAACTCATAACTCATTTAGAAATCTTAGTTTCTCTTTTATCAATATAAAAATTGACACCTTTGGGAATACATAGTCCCCTTATACTCTTACTCAACTCATACTTGAAAACTCTTTCCCAAACATATCAAAATTATATTATAGTATGATCATTGATGACTCGGGAAGTCATACTACATAAACATTGATGGTATATCTAGATACCATACTGCTCATACACTGATGGCATACTCGATTGTTGTACTAATCATATTTTAGAAAACTCTTTTTTAAAAATATATCAAAATCATATTGCGATATGATCATTGATGACTCGGGAAGTCATACTGCATAAACATTGATGGCATAACTAGATACCTTACTGCTTAAACATTGATGGCATACTCTTATGTCATACTAATCATGTTTTAAAAACTCTTTCTCAAAACTCATCTTTACTTTCTCAAAAACTCAGTTTAAAACTCAAATGTTAGCTTTAAAAAGCTTCTCAAAATTTATAACTCAATTCATAGGGTTCATACAAAATCATGGACATGAACGACTCAACTCAAGGGTCTTAATAGCAATATGGAAACTCAGTACTCAGAACGCAAGCAGTCAAGGACACTACTCATCTCAACAATACTCAATTCATAGGGTTCATGTTGAAATATAGACATGAACGAATCAACTCAAGAATCTTAATGCATAGCATATAGCAATTAAATAATTAGGAATAGAATTTCAAAAATAAATAGGAACTCGAGGACTCAAAATCAACTCATCTCAAGAATATTCACATCTAGGAGTAGAATCCTAGATTTCTCTTTTACTGATTTGAAAGTAGATGTAGGGCGTGAGGACGAACTAGTCCAACACTATGATAGTCTTATACCTGGAAGAACAAAGTTCTTGAAGAATCTTAAAAAATCTTGAAGAAGAACTTGATTAGAAGCCTTGAAACCCTAGCTTGAAGGAGAATAATCAAGAAAACCTTTCTTGAGATTCTTGAATTAGTTTCTTGAAATCTCTATGGCCAAAAAATATGATTTTCATTAGTATTTCATAATTTTATGGAGGAATTTGAGTTGGAAAGAATGAAATTCTTGAAGAAAGACTTACCTTGAAGAAGAATCTTGAAAAAGATTGAAAGAATCTTGAATGAAGTTTTCTACTTTGATTTTTCCTTAGGGTTTTTTCTTAGAATTTGAGAGAGAAGAGAATGATGGATTAAGAGATGAAAATCTAATTGTTTTGAGTCTTTAATTTGTCAAGAAATTCGTTTGGGGTTTTCTTAGAGGTAAAAAGACATAAACAACCCTTTTTAATATTTTTCCATCGGCTAATTCGTTACAGCACTTTATCAGGTTACTAAATTAGTCATAACCTTTTACTCAAAACTCGTATTGTTGCGAAATTACTGGAATTGGAAAGAAGATTCAAAGACCTTTATTTTGAAAGGTTATGGGCCACGTAACTCTTTATATTCTAAGAGATATGGTCGTTTGAAATTGACCCAAAGAGAATCTTACATCAAAACTTAATTGGTAAGAAAACTTTTACTCAACTTTGTGCTAGGAGTTTCTAGTGACCTTAATTGATATCCAAAATCATTACACACTAAAGAATTTACCTTTACACATATAGTCAATTTAAGAATCATCTGATACGACCTTACATGTAAATGAAGAATAGTTTGGGTCTTAAATTTTAAAAAAATTGGGGTGTTACATAGCTTTAGATACATTGACTGTGAGGGTGGAGGTATGTGAGCGGAGTGATCGCTAGGCCACCAATTTGACTACCTTGTGGACAAATATTGTAGGATTCCGACGTGATGTGGACGAGCTGAAGTCCACAAATATTTCTATGTTATGGGGCAATGTGGACATTCCCAAGGGTCCTAGTTCAGAGATGCCAACTATTTCTGAGATCCCTCCGGCCACTGTGACCAAAGATGTTGTTGTAGCTGATGATGGTGATGAGACTGATGCCCCAGTGACTGATGAGGAGGAGCTCAGAGATCATGAGGAGGCGGTGTTCGAAGACCTAGAAGACCTCGAGGGTGATTTGGTCCAGGCAGCTACGGAGGCCTCACTTCAGGACACATAGATGATTGGGCCTTGTAGAGCACAACCCACGATTGGAGGAGAGCCGGTCAGTGATTCCCAGATTAAGAGCACCTCAGATACACAACATTCACCTCAGGCTTAGCCTGGTGGGGGATCTTGACTCTCATCCTTTTTTATTTACTTTTAAGACATGCAATTTTTTCTTTCACATTGAGAACACTGTTTCGTATTTTTGGTGGGGTCACGGAAACTTGACACCTATCCTTTTGGTTGTACTTATTGCGTTGACTGTCGGATGTTTAGTTGTTTTTATTTATTCTATAAGTGTTTTGATATGAATCATCTTCTTGTGTTATGTTTTTGTGTTTTTTGAATGGGAATGATGGTTGATGAATGTTGTCGATGTTCTCTTGCACATTTGAGTTTCGGTTGCGATCAATACTGATAACTTGAATAGTGCTCTTGATTGAACAATTTGTTTGAGCAAGTCCGATGAGGCAAATTTGAGTTGCATAAGTCATGTGTGAACTCTTAGCATCTCATTGTGAATAGTCGATTGTCGAAGTGAGTCTTGTAATGATCGTTGCACGCGAGCTTAACTTGTAGAGTCGTGATCAATAATTATGTTGAATGCCTTGTATGGTGAGGTTTTCTTGAAATATGTGCTTGGTGATACCTAGAACTTACCCCTTTGGTCCAATTGACTTGCATTGGTGAATGAAAGAGATGATCTTAGGCACAAAATTTTTGAGAGTGCACCAAATTGTTAGTTTATCCTCTTTGTGACCACCTTGTGAGAGTGAACGTAGCTTGGCACCATTTGAGCCTAACCTTTTCTTTGGATGAAACATAAACACATTTGACCCTTTTCCTCCCCACCTAGAACATTCATGAAGTCTTGGTCTGTTTGAATAACCAACTTAGGCCAAAAGCCTATGTTGGGAGTGTGGTAAAAATTAGGAAAGAAACTGAGCAACAAGTTTGTGAAATTTACCCTTGAAGATTTGTGTGAAAAAGAAGAAAATATGGAACCCCTCCATATAAAAAAAAGATTGAAAAAGAATGTTGCATATTTTGTGCATTTGTGGAAAGAAAAGGGGTATCCGATGAGCCATTCAAAATTTTTTGTGTTAAAATATACAAAGGGTGAGTTACGAAGATGAAAAGAGTGAAAGAAAAGGAGAAAAAGTGGAATCCAAGTCATGTTTCATGAAGGTAGAAGTCACTAAGCTCAAATGATCATACCTTTACCCTCAACCCAGTCACAAGCCTTGAAAGACCTTGGTGATCTTGCATAAGCCGAATGAGATGTTGATTGGAAAATACGGGCAAGCCTATGAGTAAAATCATGCATGTATTTGTCATTGAGAGTGTGAGAGTTGATTTTGATTCCTTAAATTATAATCTTTGATGAGTTTTGTGAGAGCATGGAATCATTCTTGATGTGAGGATATTTGAATACTCTTGTTGAGCTTGAATTTGCATTTGAAGTGAGCATTGTGAGCTTGACCTCTATTTGATGATGGCTAGTCATAGTTTGAAACTTTTAGTGCACAATTGAACATTGCATGAGTAGATTCAACCTTGTGTGCATTCATGTTGAGTCTCAAGTAGCACTATTTGTAGACATCCCTGTTTGCTTGATTGATTTGGTGTTTTACTTGAGGATAATCAAAAGTTTAAGTTGGGGGTGTTGATGAGTCGGGGCTTTCGACTCATTTAGGGCATATTATTCAAGGATTTAGTGTCCTCAATGCCTATTTTATGCTCATAACTGATGTTAAAATGTTGATATGCAGCAATGAAGGCTAAAGAGTAAGGCAAGGACATTACGAGGCAAATAAGAGTGAAAAAAAGCTGAAAAGTTGAAGGAAAGCAAAGTTGGTACTCGCCAAAGCCACTCAACGAGTCGCCGAGTGGACCTTCAGCTCGCCAAAGGTTCCAGCATGCTAGCCCATGGGCAAAACTAACTTGGCGAGTAGACAAGCGATTCGGCGACACATCGAAGAGATCGGCAACGACGATCTGGCTCACCGAAAGTTACAAAAATATTAGATGAAAAAGCAATGCCAAAAAGGCGAGAAGAGGAGCAACTTGGCGCATCGACGAACTGTTCGGCGAACCCAACTTACTTCGCCGAGTTGACTCCGTGCTGAAATTTTGGGAACATATAAATGTAATTTTTAAAATAAGAGAAGGAGTTCCCACATTGTTTACTTTTGAGTTTTTTAGTTTTTACATTCTAGAACATTGTATTTACATTTTTGAGTAGAGATTGTGAGATTGTGAGATTTTGAGCTTTGTAACACCCCGAAATCAAGAAACCTAGAAAAGGGAGGCAAGTGGGAGGTCACTAGCCCACCACTGAGCCATTTCACCCTTCATGGATCCCTTCACGGGCCGTGAAGGGCACCACGGCTCGTGGTGGTGCCCGTGGTGAAGTGGACAGTGTCCTCCCCAAGGCCAGGCTCCTCTCACGAGCACCCAGAAAGCTCGTAAAGAGCCAAACGGGTCGTGGTGGTGGCTATAAATGAGAGGCAGAATCCCCCAAGCCACTAGTCCAGGGTCACGACTGCCCAGATGGCTCGTGGACCCTGAGATGGCTCGTGTGGGCCTCTATCTAGAGGTTCGCGTCAGTTGTAAGTCAAGGGCAGTTGGGTCTTTTCATAATTATTTTTTCTTGATACTACATCATTTTTTCCTTACTTAGAACCCCTATATAAGTGATTTTAACCCCAAATTCAACCCATACAAGTCATTCTCTTAAACTTACCAAAGAAGATCAAGTTCTTCTTGTCCAAAATATTTCTCTCTCTAGAAAATTTGAAGAACAACGGCTCAACCTAGGGTTTCAAGGCAAGTCTCTAATTCCACCATTGAAGGCAAGCTTTTGGCATTGAGGTATGATAGTTTTCATCCATGGATTCCTTCCATTCATGGAGTTACCAAATTCTCCTATTTTCAAAGATAGAAATCCCCAATTGAGTTAGGGTTTTCTTCTATGTTGTGGGTTCTCTTGATTAATTATTTAATTGATGGATTTATGATCTTTTATGTATGAATTGATTTAATCTCATGTTTTTATGATGACTCCCCATGAACCCATGTAATCCCCATGTTTTCCAAGTTATGATCATAGAATGTGGGTTTTGGATTATAAAAGAAGATTATATGAAATCAAGCATGAATTGATAAAATTACATGAATTTATGATGAATTTCCATGAATCCATGTCTAACTCATGCTTTCTAGATATTGATGAATGAAAGTGGGTTTTGAGCTATGAAGGGTGAATGATGGAATTATGCATGTTCTTATGAAATTGATGTAAATGTTTTAAGGATGCTTTGAGAGTGAAGTATCAATGATGTTGTTATATTTGTGTTGTTGAAAGGATTTTTCATATACACATGAAAGCATGATTGTGAAAGGATTTCTCACATAATAAGGGTTCTTAGGGTTGAAAGGTCTTCTCACCTAAAATGAATCAATAAGTAAGAAGCTATGCTAATGTTGAGGCAAGAGGCGATAACCCATTCTCTCTAAGTAAAAGACAAGAGGCGATTACCCATGTTGTTGACACTCAATTTTGACCGACCTATAACCATCAGAATTGCTATTCGATTAAATACGTATTTTTAAAACATATTTCCTTAAATCAATTTTGTTTAAATAATCATATTTTAGTATTGATAATTTATTAAATTACTGTAATTATTATCTCCTTTAAATTATTTTATTATTATCAATAGTTATTATTCGAAATAATTACTTTAGTTATTTAAATATTTTTAAAATATAAGTGTGTTTAATTATATGAAAATATTTTAATGAGTGTAGTATTTAATTTATTGAATAACACTTCCTTAATCTTCTTTCAAAATATTTAATTTTTAGCCTAGTCTATTCTAATTCATTCCAATTCTAGCCACTCCAATTAAAATTCTCATTTCAATTATAGCCTACTTGTCCCAATTTTTCAAGACTCCAATTTCCATCTAATCCCAACCATCCATCAAAATCCAAGATCAAATCGTAGCCACCCATCTAAATTAATCCAATGGTCCAGATTCGTTCCTTCCACCTTTCCCATTTTAACCTAAAGACTCCTAACCTCATTTAGACTCTTCTTCTCAAAAAGAAGACCCGCTGCTTCCTCCTCCATCTCTCTGCCTCCACTTCGCCAGCGAGGATGGACACCATGCAGTCCGGTGACGGCCTCCTCTCCCTCTCACCATCGCCAACTCTTTCTCTCTCCACTCGCATCTTCTTCCCCCTTCTCCGGTGAGGAGGTCGACTACAACAACAATGGCGGTTGCCATTTTGCTGCTCCGACCAGCAGCCAGTGCAGGCAGCAGCTCCGCGAAGCAGCAACCAGCAGCCGGCGCTGCCACCCTCCTCATGCAGTAGCTCCGACCGGTGAAGCCACCGGACAGCAGCGAGCAGCCACGCAGCCACCAGCTCCAGCGAAGGCAGCAGCCACCAAGGCCAGTGACGCCGGCGAAAAACAACAACAGTTCCGGACCAACAACAACAGCTCCGTCGAGGCTCGAATTTCTGGAATTTCGTACAAGACGGATCTCGACAGATCCGTCCGGGTTCATTTTTGTTTAATTATTTTCTATCTTCTAACAATTAGCACAAATTCGACTATGATTTTCTGCTATTTTTTATGAATATATACTCTGTTTGTTCTTTTTTTACACATTGATTGTGACTGGATTTGCTCATGATTCGGATGCGCTTGCTATAACTTACTATCGTTTTGAGGGCCACTGAATCCTTGCAATAGTTAGTTTTAATCTAAATTCTATTGTCCACTAATCTTTGCATATCTTCACTCCTTAATTGACTTTACACCATGTTGAAATTAGAATTAGAATAAATTGATTATCTAGCTTAATTACAGTGTAGAATATTTGGGTAACTGATCGAATTGATTTTGGAGTTTGATTATGGTAATGTGTAATTGCCTATTCTCTATCTTACTGATTGGTCTCTGTAATTGGTTCCTTAATACTTGCTCTTGCAGATTGATTTGATAATATGATAATAGATGATTAATTTACCGTTTTTGATTGATTCCTCTAATTGTTGAATTGGAATTATTTAGTTGTCCTCTATGCCAATTTGCTCACTCGTCTAATTACGGTAAGTTATTATAAATTTATTATTATTTGTGAATATTGATTTGAAGTAGGCTGTAAAATTTATTCCCTTCCGTAAATAGTTATCTCATAATTGTCTTCATATATTAGTAATTTGATGATCTCTTTGCCTTTATTCTTACTTGTTTATTTTTGGTAAAAAATAATTACTGATTTGGCTTTTCCTTTGAATAAGAAAAAATAATATTAATTGATCCTAAATTTATTCTTGTCATATATTAGGTGCTCTCTTATTTGCCTATATAAAGAAAGCTCCTCCTCACACTTTAGGACGGACTCACACTTGAATACTATGAGAAAAAAAGATTACTCTCTACTTAAAAGAAAAAAAAGAATTTTCGGTAAATTCTAAGAAGTGCTTCTCTATTCGGTTTTGTTGTGTTCGGGTCGAGTATCGGTTTAAGTTTGGTCTTCACTGCTGATAAATATATTCTACATATTTGGTTAGCTCTCCTTCATTAGTTTAATTTTCGTCTTGTATCATTTTATTATGAATATTGTTGTGTGTTTGAAATAAATAAAATGGAAGCATCCGGGTTAGTCCCTCTATCCTTTTTGTTGTTTGTTCATACTATTTGTTGTTCATCGATATTGTGTGCTTTTGCCTGCCTTTGAATTAATTTGTATTGCCAATATATGAAAAATTAATGCTATATTTCTCTGTCATATTTGTGGTATGCCATCTCTTTTAGTTTTACAGGATTTTGAACTTAAAGGTTCAAGATGTTGAAGAGTCGTCATGGGTTGGAGGCACTAGACGAATCGAATTTATTTAATTTATATTTTGTATATTATTTTATTTCTATTATTGTCTTGTAATAATTTATAAACTTTAACTCTCTCTATATATGATATAATTCGGGGGATCGCCTAAGGGGGAGGGGAATACGTGCTAATTTTTTTTTTTCTTATGTGAGTGTTGAATATAATCCAGCTATATTGATTAATCATAAAATCGAATGAACAGGTTATAATGTCTCCTAAATAATCGATCCAAAATCAAATTTTTTTCCGTCTTTACTTTGTTTAATCTGAAGTCAGTAGTCAATCAGCATGTAATAAAATAATTTAATCCCTGCTAAAATTCAGAAAATGTGCTTACATGATAATATTCATGCCATTCTATGTGGAGATCTATGCCTATAATTTGTTATATTTTCAACATGCTTAACTAATCATTTTAAGCAACTTTAGGTATGTTAATTAGTTTCAAAATAATTAGACTCTAATAACTTCTGCATGTTAAAACTAGATTCTAATAATTTTAGTGTGTTAATTAATTAGTCATACTCTATTAAACTTTAGTAAGTCAATAATTATCAGCATGCTAATAGGATAGAAATCCTGCCTATAGGAGTTTATTTGTTTTAGTGTGTTAATCAGATTTAAGATTTTAAAACTGAGCAATTTAATCTGTATTTATTACTGCCCATGAGACCGGCATGTTTAATAATTAGTCTCCTCTGCCTGCATGATAAACTAGCAAGTAAGTTGATAAAAGTGTTTAATTGCTCACTTGCCCAGTTTATTTCTTGCCCTAAAAATAATTAAATTCTGCATTGAATATTTGTCCTGCCAATTAAAATCAATTAATAATCATTTTCTGCATCTGCTACTTTAAATACTTGCTTGCTCTGATTAAATACTTCTAATAAATAAAATTTACATTTAATAAATTGTCTGGCCACTTAAGTCAATTTAATAACTATTCTCTGTTGCTGAATTAATTTTCTGTCTGTATTTTGTTTTGTGAAAGTCACTATTCAACCCTCTTTTCAAAATTTGGGTTGATCATGACTCTTTTTTTAATTTTTTTTTTTTTATATAAGCACTATCTCCTAACCTATAGTTAGCGGAAAAGTCAAAGAAATTATGATGTCTAATTCCACTTTTAAAATTAAGCCGACGCGTCCACGGGAGTACCACCTACCCATGATTTTCAAAAGGAATTATGTGTATTTATATGTAAATATTATATGCTTATGTGTATATCAAATTTTCACAAATCTTCAAATAAACTATTACTAATTTTCTAAGACTGATCTCAAATCAAAATTGTTTCTATGGTGGAGGAGCGCGATTAATAATATTGCGGTATCATCCCTATAAAGAAACAAACATTTTTTTAATAAAAAATTCTATTCAGAACTTCCTAAATTTTCAAAGTACTTTCTTATGTATTTTATTTCTGTTTGGGGTAGTTTAAATAAAATAAAAATTGATTTGCCTATCTACTTGTGTATAATTCTGTCTTCTCGCTTATCTTCTTTAATTGTTTCATGTTTAATATTTGTATCACCTAGTAAGCATGCTTAATTAAATAATAAATAAATGAAGTGACCTTAATTGCTACTTGTAACCCCCACATAAATTGCATGAGATACGGTTGGGATCCACATTTGTGGACCTCGAGGGATGCTTAACACCTTTCTCTTGAGGTAATTTGAACCCTAACCCCCACATAAATTACATGAGATACGGCCGGGATCCACATTTGTGGACCTCGAGGGATGCTTAACACCTTCCTCTTGAGGTAATTTGAATCCTTACCCATTCTCTGATTAGTTGACCCTTTAGTTAGATTAGTTAGGTTAGATAGGTGCCCTAACGCGCGTTAATTCGTTAGGTGGCGACTCTTCATTCAAACATAAACCCAAAAGAGTTGTTAGGTCGTGCACCAAAACTCGTTTTGAGAAAAAACGGGGCGCGACACATGTCATACGATAGAAAGACCAGAGGCGATTACCCATATCACATGATGTAAGGACAAGAGGCGATTACCCGTGTTCCTTTAAGAGCTAAGATGAACTATGAATGAGAACCATTCTGTGGAAGTCAAGCTTAGAACCAAGTGGATAAGTGGAGATTACCCGTATTCCGTAAACTATGTGCCAACATAGGATTGTTTAGAAAGACATTAGCTAGTGGATCCACAATAGCGAGAAGTTCATGGTCCTTACCGTGGCAAGTAGGACAACTCTTTTCAGTGTGGGAGACACCGGATTCCATGATGATAGCTCTCATGGTCTTATATGTAGGTTAGGGCTACTTCCCACAAGCAAAGTTATGATGAACCAAGGTTACTTCAAGAAGTATCGTAAGTATGTTTCAAGATGATGTTCACTTGCATTGATCATGGTTTATGACTTATGTTTTCTAACATTCAAGATTTATGTTTTAGCTTGTTCATTGCACAATCACGAAAATGTCCTATTTTAGCATGTTTTAAATGATTTATGCATGGCTATCATACATGGTACCTATTTTTTTACTAACGCATACTCTTGCCTACATTTCCCCAAATGTAGGGTCCGACAGTCAGGGTTCTTAGTTTCGTGGCTAGAGGTTAATTTGAGAGATTTCGAGCTTTGGTGAGTCCTCATGCTTCAAGGACTGATTTTCATTGTTTTTTTCAGTTTTCTTTCTTAATTTCAGTTTTGTACATGATGTATGGGCTAGGTCAATTTCATTCTTATGTACTAGATGGCTAATAAGACAAGTGTTTAGACTTCCGCTTTACGTTTATAAAAATTTTGGAACTTGAAATGTTGTTCTTTATCTCTTTTGTTCTATCTCTTATGTTATGAATGTTAAGTGTTTTGTATGGGGCCTCTCGGGGTCCTATACGCCATGTTACGCCTAGCAGGTACCTTGGGTCGTGACAAGCTTAAATTTCAGCATTTGGAAATTACAGATCGTTAGCAAATAAGATGAAAAACTTCGTTGGTAACGATTTCTTGTTTTCGCTATGATTGGCTAAAACCCCTTTTCTTGGGGGTGTGATGTAACACCCCGTATTCAAAAAAGGCCAAACAGTAGCTTTCCAGAAGTTGCAGGTGCCAAACCACGCCGGCCACCCATGGCCCGTGGAATGGACCACGGACCGTAGGTGTGGTCCGTGGTTGGCCTGCCCAAGTAAAATCTTAGGGTCCAGAACCACGGCCTGACCAACGGAGCGTGGTTGGAGGTCCTTGGTTCGAAGTCCCAGAAGTCAAGTTGTTGAACCCAACGACAATCCACCAGGACGGGCCGTGGGTTAGACCACAGTCTGTTGACTGGATCCGTCGGTGGCAGCTTATAGTTATTTTTTCAGGATTAGTTGGGTCTTTTCCTAATTAATTAGTTCCTAAGATATGTCATTTTGTCTATGTTTAGGACCCCTATATAAGTATTTTCAACCCCCAAATTAACTCATTTACTTCATTCTTCCAAATACACAAAAGAAAACCAACTCGCATCCCAAATGATTCTCTCTCTAGAAACTTGAAGAAGAAGAAGGATTCATATAGGATTTTAAGTTAAGGGTCCAATTCCTCCATTGAAGGCTAGAATTTGGAGTCAAGGTATTATAATTTTTATCCATGGATTCCTTTCATCCATGGAGTTCCCAAAATCTCTATTTCTAAAGGTAGAATTCCCAAATTGAGTTAGGGTTTTCTTCAATTAGCATAAGTTCCTTTCATTATTGATTTAATTGGTTGAATTATGATCTCTTATGCATGAATTGATGATACATGATGATTTTATGATGATTTTCCCATGAACCCATGTAATCCCCCATGTTTTCAAGTTATGAACCATATGATGTGGGATTTTGACCTACAAGGAAGAGTTTTATGAAATTAAGCATGTATGCAATCTTTACATGTATTTATGATGAAATCCATATCTAACACATGTTTTCTAAAGAGTTTATGATTGAAAGTGAGTTTTGACCTCAAGAGGTATATTATGGACTTACGCATTGTTTATGAAATCTATGTAAATGTTTTAAGGATGCTTTGAGAGTAAAGTATCAATGATGATGTTGTTGTTGTGTTGTTAAAAGGACATTCTCATAAACACACCTAGCATGATCTGAAAGTTTTTCTCACATAGAAAGGATTCTTAGGTTGAAAGGCTTTCTCACCTAATTGAATCAAAGAATAAGATCTATCCTAATGAACTAGTTTGGATTGGTTGTCCAAGGGCACCTTTTCATGAGTAATGAAGTCAAAGTAACAAATGACTATTCCGTGGGAATTTATGCTTAGCACCGAGTGGATATTGATAGTGAGATGGAAGCTCTCCCATTGTAGAGGCTGGGTTTCCAAAGCAATCTGATGAGATGGAAACTCCCCCGTAGTAGAGGTTGGGTTTCTAGTAGCAATCTCCTTATCCCATAAACTATGTGCCCCCATAGGTTGATTAGCTAGTGGATCCACTTAATTCAGAAGTTTGAGGTTCTACCTTAGGCAAGTAGAACAACCCTTTTTGGTGTGGGAGACACTGGGGGATCATGTTATAGATCACATGGTCTCATGTCGGTTAAGGCTAATTCCCCACAAGTAATAACGAACTAAAGATACTTCAAGAAGTATCTCACATGAGCTCAAAGGTTTTAAAGATGAAGTTAGCTTGCATTGACCATGATTTTATGACTTATGTTTATTAACTCATTTATATCATGTTTAGCTTGGTCAATTGCATGTCATGAAATGAAATGTCTCTTTTAGTATGTTTTAAATGTTTTATGCATGCCTATCATACTTGATACATTTTTTTGTACTAACGCATACTCTTGCCTACATTTTTTTCCAAATGTAGGGTCCGATATTCAGGATGCTCAGTTTCGTGGCTAGTTGGTGACTTGATTGATTCCCGAGCTCTGTGAGTCCTCATGCTTCGAGGACGGACTTTGTTCTTTTAGTTTCTTTCATGTATTTCTCTTTTGGATATGATGTATGGGCTAGGCCCAATCTCATTCTATTGTATTAGATGGCTATGATGAGATAAGAGTTTAGACTTCCACTTTTCGTTATCAAATATTTTGGACTTGGACTATTATTTTACTCTTATTATTCTATTTCTTATGTTATGAGAGTTAAGTGGCTTGTAAGGAGTCCTTCGGGGTTCTTTACGTCATGTTACATCTAGGGGGTACCCCTAGGTCGTGACATACTTGGTAATCAGAGCACAAGGTTTAGAATGGTCCTAGGTTGTCTCATAAGCCACGTCTAGTAGAGTCTTGTTCATGAGTGTGAAGAGTGCCACATTTATGAATGAGAGGCTACAAGATGAGTAGGAAACTCCACTTCTTTCATTACTCTTAAGTTGTGCGATAGAGTTTAAACTCTATAAAGTCTCTCTCCTAATACTTATCCTATGTTCTTTAGGATATGGCTATCCGAAGAGCTTATGCTAGAAGGAATGTGGGGGAGAATGAGGAACAACAAGCTCCTCCCCAAGCTCCTCAAGTTCCAGTCGATCCTTTAGTCGAGCAAGTGTCGAATGCGGAGTTGAGGGCTGTTTTTCAAGTGTTGGCTCAAGCGGTGACGGCCCAAGCAAATAGGGAGGTTGCGGTTCCTTGAACCCAAATGTGGGTACGACGGCTTCAAGAGTGAGGGACTTCACAAGGATGAATCTTTCGGAGTTTCATGGTTATAAAGTTGAGGAAGATCCTCAAGAGTTTATTGATGAGGCCTATAAGGTTTTGATGATAATGGGAGTTACGCCGATGGAAAAAGCGGAGTTGGCCGCTTATCATCTAAAAGAAGTGGCTCAAATATGGTATAATCAATGGAAAGAAGAGAGACCGGAAGATGTGGGTCCCCTTGATCGGGAGAATGTAACACCCCGAACTCGAAAAGAGGTAAAATAGCAGTTTTAGAAAGTTGCAGGTGCCAACCACGGATCGTGGTTGGGACCACAAACCGTAGGTGGGTCCGTTCTTGGGCACCTTAGGAACTGATCTTGGACTCCAGGACCACGGCCTGACCAACGGTCCGTCGGTCAGACCACGGACCGTAGGTCCATCCACAGTCCGTTAATCGTGGTCTCGTGGGTCAGGGGCTGGACGGTTATTGAGGGATTTAAGGGTCTTTTCCAATTTTAATTAAATTAAAGTGGTGTCATTTTGCCTAAGTCTAGAACACCTATATAAGTATTTTTAACCCCCAAAATCCCCCATTCAAATCATTCTCTCAAATCCCAAAAGAAAACCCAAAACTCCTCTCAAATATTCTCTCTCTAGAAAGAAGAAGAAGAAGAAGGAAGAGATTGAAGCTAGCTCAAGATCAAATCTCCTAATCTTCAAGCTTTTGTGGGCATTGTGACTAAGGTATGATGGCTTTCCATCCATAGGATCCTTCCTCCCATGGAGTCCCCTAGAATTCCCTGAATTTGATGAAGAATTTCCCAATTCTAGTTAGGGTTTCTTCCAATGTTGTGGGTTATGATGAATGTTGATCCAATTAAGTGGATTATGGTTGTTTATGATTGAATTGATAGAATTACATGTATTTAGGATGAAATTACATGTACACATGCCTATTCCATGATTCTAACCAAGATCGATATAATTAGGTTGATGCCATGAAGGGAAACTTTATGGGTTAGGGTTATCCTTATAGAATTGATGGATTATGATGTTAATTACTTGATATTTGAGCATAAATGATGATCATGAGATCTAGGGCTTTCAGAGTAAACCTTATAGTGTGAATTGTTGGTAATTGATGTTATTGTTAAGGAAGGGATACTTCCCACATGAGTAGCTTAATTATGAATGTATGGATGTGAAAGGTTTTCTCACATGAATGATTCTAGGTTGAAAGGATTGCTCACCTAAAATGAATCTAAAAGACTATGTAATTGATGAGGCTAGAGGCGATTACCCTTGACCTCCCTATGAAAGGATATGAGGCGATTCCCCTATTCCTTAGAATTGAACAAGAGGTGAGTCCCCACGTTCTTACTATGATGAATGGACATGGAGGCGAGTACCCATGATCTTTATGAAATGGTGTGGAGGCGAGTACCCGCATCATATGATGAGATTGTGGAGGCGAGTACCCGCAATCTAAGAGTAAGTAAGGCAAGAGGCGAATACCCATTAGCCTTTGTAAGTTAGGCAAAGAGGCGAATCCCCTTGTCTTTATAAGTAGGTATGACTTATGGGAACTATGATGTAAAGAATGAATAGCTTGGATTGTTGCTTGAGATGCCTTCCATGAGGTAATTTGACTAGGGGTGGATGAACCAAGTCATGACTAAGGATAAGTAAGGTTGCTTAATAAGTATTCATTTCTTTATTATGATGATGATTTATGTGCATTGTTATGCTTATGGTTCATGTTGACTAACCATTATGTTTATGTTGTTTATGCTAGCTATCATATTTAGTACATCGTTGTACTAACGCATACTTTGCCTACATTCTTATCAAATGTAGGATCCGGCGATGTAGATTCTCACACTCATGGCTAGCTTCATTGTTGATCAAGAAAGTAAAGATTTGGTGAGTCCTCATTGTGTGCGAGGACGTGATCACCACTTTCTTTTATGTCTTTATTTTATGTCTTGGACTATTGTATGGGATGTGTCCCAAGACTTCACTCATGTTTTTTAGATGGTTTCAGACTATGGTATTAGACTTCCGCTCGTTTTATAAAAGACTTCGATTGTATTGAAATGTTTTAAATTTCTGCACCTTTTTCTATTACTTTATGTTATGATATGCTAAGTTGGCTTGTATGAGGCATCTCGGGGTCTTATACGCCTAGTTACATCTAGGGGGTACCTCTGGGTCGTGACAAACTTGGTAATCAGAGCACAAGGTTTAGAATGGTTCTAGAATGTCTCAAACCACGTCAAGTAGTGTCTTGTTCATAAGTGTGAAGCGCGCCACATTTATGAATGAGAGGGTACTAGATGTTAGGAAACTTCACTTCTTCATTTCTCTAAGTCGTGCCATGGAGTTTAACTCTATAAAGTCTTTCTCTTAATCCTTACCTGATGATTTTTAGGATATGACTACTAGAAGGACTAACGCTAGAAGGACTGAGGGACACAATGTGGGACAAGAAGATCCTCCCCAAGCTCCTCCTCAAGCTTCGATTGATCCTTTGGCTGAGAATGTAACAAATGCGGAGTTTAGGTCGGCTTTTCAAGTGTTGGCTCAAGCCATGACGGAAAAAACCAATAGAGAGGTGGTAGCTCCCGTGACCCAAATGTGTGTACGGCGGGGGCAAGAGTGAGGGACTTTACAAGGATGAACCCTCTCGAATTTCATGGCTCCAAAATGGAGGAAGATCCTCAAGAATTTATTGATGAGGTCTACAAGATACTTGCTATTATGGGAGTGACTCTGGTAGAGAAGGCGGAATTGGCCGCTTACCAACTCAAAGGGGTTGCTCAGATTTGGTTCAATCAATAGAAAAAGGAAAGGCCGGAAGAAGTGGGTCCCATAGAGTGGGAAAGGTTCAAAAGTACTTTTCTCGATCGATTTTTCCCTCTTGAGATGAGAGAAGCCAAGGTTCTATAGTTCATTAACCTTCGGCAAGGAAATATGAGCGTGAAGGAGTATGCATTGAGGTTCACTCAGTTATCCAAATATGCCCCTTCTATTGTAGCGGATCGTAGAACTAAGATGAGCAAGTTTGTGTCGGGAGTGTCTGACATGGTAGTCAAAGAATGTTGCACCGCTATGCTTGTCCATGACATGGACATTTCTCACCTTATGGTGCATGCCCAACAAATTGAGGAAGAAATGCTCAAGGAAAAATCTAGAGAGGCAAAGAGAGCAAGAGTGGATGATGGTAACTATTAACATTCTAGGTCTGAAGGACGGGGTCGTTCAAGGTTTCGGCAAAAGTTCTTTGGGCAAGGTTCTTCAAATGCTCCTCCAAGGTCTGACAATTAAAGGGTGTCTAACCCTAAACCTCAAGGAGATGGTAGTAAGTCCTCAATGCCTACTTATTCTAAGTGTGGAAGGAATTATGAGGGCAAGTGTCTAGCGGGTTCTAATGCTTGCTTTGGGTATGGTAAGATGGATCACAAGATCAGGGATTGTCCTTCGGTTGCTAAGAAGGATGGAGATAATCGTCGTAGGGCTCAACCCTACCCTTCATCCGGTCCAAGTGGTTCGGGTGCAAGTGCTCCTAAGCAAAACCACTTTTATGCTCTTCAGGCTAAAGGTGATAAAGAGAGTTCTTCGGATGTGGTGACCGGTACGTTAAAAGTTTTTCAAATAGATGTATATGCTTTACTTGATCCCGGTGCTACTTTGTCTTTTGTGACCCCTTATGTGGCCATGAGGTTTGATGTGCTCCCCGATGTGTTATTAGAACCATTTTTTGTCTCTACCTCTGTTGGTGATTCTGTGGTGGCTAAAAGGATCTACAGAAGGTGTCCTGTTTCCTTGACCCATAGAGTTACTCTTGTAGACTTGGTAGAGCTTGATATGTTAGACTTTGATGTCATTCTTGGGATGGATTGGTTGTATTCATGTTATGCCTCTATAGATTGTAGAACTAGGGTAGTCAAATTTCAGTTTCCAAATGAGCCTATCCTAGAATGGAAGGAGGGAAATTCTATGCCTAAGGGTCAGTTTGTCTCTTGTCTAAAAGCTAGAAAGATGTTTTCTAAGGGTTGGATTTACCATCTAGTAAGGGTGAGGGATGTAGACTCCAAAACCCCTTCTCTTAAGTCGGTCCCCGTTGTAAATGAGTTTCCGAAAGTGTTTCCAGATGATTTACCCGGTATTCCTCCCGAGTGGGAAATAGACTTCGGTATTGACCTTCTCCCAGATACGCAACCTATATCTATTCCTCCATACCATATGACTCCGGTGGAACTTAAGGAGTTGAAAGAACAGTTGAAGGATCTATTAGACAAGGGTTTCATTAGACCGAGTATCTCTCCATGGGGTGCTCCAGTTTTTTTTGTTCGAAAGAAGGATGGTTCTCTTCGTATGTGCATTGACTATCGTCAGTTGAACAAGGTGACCAATTAAGAATAAATATCCTCTTCCAAGGATAGATAACTTATTTGATCAACTTCAAGGGGCAAGTTATTTCTCTAAAATTGATCTTCGATTCGGTTATCATCAATTGAGGTTGAGAAGAAATGACATCCCGAAGATGGATTTTCGAACTTGGTATGGTCATTATGAGTTTTTGGTAATGTCCTTTGGATTGACTAATGCTCCATCGGCGTTTATGGACTTGATGAATAGGGTGTTTAGGCAATACCTACACATGTTTTTGATTGTGTTTATTGATGATATTTTGATCTATTCAAGAAGTGAGAATGAGCATATTGATCATTTGAGGATCGTATTGCAAATCCTCAAGGACCAACAACTTTTTGCAAAGTTAAGCAAGTGTGAATTTGTGTTAAGGTCCGTATCTTTCCTTGGTCATATTGTGTCAAGCAACGGTATTGAGGTAGACCCTAAGAAGAAGGATGCGGTCAAGAGTTGGCCTAGACCTCTAACTCCTTCGGATATTAGAAGTTTTTTGGGTTTGGCCGGTTATTATAGAAGATTTGTTGAGGGGTTTTCCTCCATTTCTTCTCCTTTGACGGCTTTGACTCAAAAGAAGGCTAAGTTCATTTGGTCGAAAGTGTGTGAGAAAAGTTTCCAAGATTTGAAAGATAGACTTACTTCCGCTCCGGTGTTGACCTTATCGGAAGGGACAGATGATTTTGTGGTTTATTGTGATGCCTCAAGAATTGGGATAGGGTGTGTTCTAATGAAAAATGGGAAAGTTATTGCCTATGCCTCAAGGCAACTTAAAGTCCATGAGAAGAATTATCCTACTCACGACCTTGAGTTAGCGGCGGTCGTATTTGCTCTAAAGATTTGGAGACCGTATTTGTACGGAGTTCATGTTGATGTGTTTACCGACCACAAAAGTTTGCAATATGTGTTGAATCAAAAGGATTTGAATCTTCTTTAAAGAAGGTGGCTTGAGTTATTGAAAGATTATGACATGAGTGTTCTTTATCATCCCGGTAGAGCAAATGTGGTGGCGGATGCCCTTAGTCGGTTATCTATGGGTAGTGTGGCTCATATTGATGAATAAAAGAAAGAGTTGGTTCGAGATGTGCATAGATTGGCCTATTAGTGGACTCCACCAAGGGTGGTGTTATGGTTCACAATAGTTCCGAATCATCTCTTGTAGCCAATGTGAAAGCTAAACAAGGTCTTAATCCAATTTTGGTACAATTGAAAGAAGCGGTACTAAAGAAATCTGTTGAGGCTTTCTCCCAATGGGGAGATGGGGTACTTAGATACCAAGGTCGTTTGTGTGTCCTAAACATAGATGATTTGAGGGAACAGATCTTGACTGAAGCTCATGGTTCGCGGTATTCCATTCACCCGGGAACCACCAAGATGTACCGTGACTTACGGGAAGTCTATTGGTGGAACAGGATGAAGAAAGATATTACGGGTTTTGTGGATAAATGTCCAAATTGCCAACAAGTTAAGGTTGAACATCAGAAATCGGGACGTTTGTCCCAAGATATTAGCATTCCTACTTGGAAGTGGGAGGATGTGAATATGGACTTTATAGTGGGATTTCCACGTACCCGGCACCAATATGATTCGATTTGGGTCATAGTAGACCGAATGACAAAATCGGCTCATTTCCTTCCTGTCAAGGTTTTCTATTCGGCGGAGGAATATGCCAAGTTATATTTGAGGGAGATGGTGAGATTGCATGGTGTGCCCTTGTCCATTATCTTTGATAGAGGTACTCAGTTTTGGAAGTCGTTCCTAAAGGGTCTTGGCACTAAGTTTAAGCTTAGCACAACTTTTCACCCACAAACCGATGGGCAAGCGGAGCGAACGATCCAAACTTTAGAAGATATGTTGAGGGCATGTGTCATCGATTTCAAGGGAAGTTGGGATGATCACTTGCCATTGATGGAGTTCTCCTACAACAATAGTTACCATTCTAGTATTGGCATGGTGCCCTTTGAGCCTCTTTATGGTAGGAGGTGCAGATCTCTTATAGGGTGGTTTGAAGTGGGTGAAGTCACCTTGGTCAGACCTGAGCTAGTTCATGAGGCTATTGAAAAGGTTCGACTCATTAGAGAGAGGTTGAGAATCGCTCAAAGTCGACAAAAGGTATATGCTGATGTTAGAAGGAGGGATCTTGAATTTGATGTGCATGATTGGGTTTAATTTAAAATCTCACCCATGAAGGGTGTAATGAGGTTTGGTAAGAAAGGGAAGCTTAGTCCCCGTTTTGTAGGCCCATATGAGATTTTGAGGCGTGTTGGTAAGGTTTCTTATGAATTAGACTTGCCAAATGAATTGGCAATCATGCATCCCATTTTCCATGTCTCTATGCTTAAGAAGTGTGTTGGAGATCCGACATACATAGTTTCCCTAGAAGGGTAGAAAATTGATGAGAGCCTTTTATATGAAGAAGTTTCGATTGAGATTTTTGACCAGAAAGTTAAGAAATTGAGAAACAAAGAAATAGCTTCTGTGAGGTTTTGTGGAGGAATCAATTAGTTGAGGGTGCTACTTGGGCGGCTGAGGCCGATATGAAGTCCTGATATCCTCATATTTTCCCTTCTACTACTATTCTAGCTTGAGGTAATGAATTTCCTCTTGGTTTGTTTTATGATTTGAAGTCATGTGTGTTTTATGTGTTTCCATGACTTCTATATATGCATTTCATGAAAAAGCTTAAGTTTTGAAAGAAAATGACTTATGTGAATTATTTGCCTCATGTTGTTGTGCATTGAGTATGAGTTGCCTATAGACTTCATGAGATGAATTGTTGAACATGCCTTGACTCAGAGTGGAGATTTCCCCCATGAGTATGTGCTTTGGGTATTGATTGCATGTGGGCTCCATGAGATTGTTTTGAGCATGCTTTTGAGTTTGGAGATGATAGTTCCTCCTTTAGTGTAAGAAATCTGAAAATATCATGCATATTGGGTTGTTAGATGTAGTTCCTACTTCCTTAAGGTTCATTGAGTAAGTTTGGCTTGGGGTTGATGTTTTCTCCTTAGATGTGTGCATTTTGATGAGTTGCATGCATAATGGGCTACTAGTCTTGAGTCTTTTTGTTTAGAAACATGCTTAAAATCTCATTCGAGGACGAATGACCCCAAGAGGGAGATAATGTAACACCCCGAACTCGAAAAGAGGTAAAATAGCAGTTTTAGAAAGTTGCAGGTGCCAACCAACGGTGGCCAACCATGGATCGTAGGTGGGTCCGTTTATTTTGGGAGTGCCCAAAATGGTGGTTAAAGAATGTTGTACCGCCATTCTTATCAATGATATGGAAATTTCTCAACTTATGGTTCATGCTTGAAAAATCGAAGAGGATAAACTTAAGGAAAATTTTAGGGAGGCAAAGAGGGCCAATACCGGTGATGCTGACTTTTCACATTCGAGGTCTAATGGACATGATTGTTCTAAGTTTCGATAGAGGTTTTTCGGTCAAGGTTCCTCCAATGCTCCTCCTAAATTCAACAAAGATAAGGTGTGTAACCCTAAACCTTAAGGAGGAAATGATGGTGGATCTTCATTATCTACTTGTGCTAGATGTGGAAGAAAGCATGAGGGTAAATGCCTAGCCATTTCTAATGCATGTTTTGGTTGTGGCAAGATGGATCATAAGATAGGGGATTGTCCCTCAATTGCTAAGAATGAATGATATAATCATCGAAGGGCTCAACCTTACCCTTCGTTAGTGGGAGTCAGAGGCAAAACTGATTTTATGCACTTTAGACTTGTCATGAGCAAGAGGGTTCTCCTGATGTGGTTACCCGTATGTTGAAAGTCTTCCATCTTGATGTTTATGCTTTGCTTGATCCCGGTGCTACCTTGTCTTTTGTGATGTCATATGTGACCATGAGGTTTGATATTCTTCTTGATATGTTGTTAGAACCTTTTTCTATCTCTACTCCTATTGGTGAATCTATTGTAGCTAAGAGAGTCTATAGAGATTGTCTCGTCTCCTTATCTCATGGAGTCACTCATGTTTATCTTATAGAGATTGATATGTTAGATTTTGATATCATTCTTGTTATGGATTGTCTACATTCATGTTATGTTTCTATTGATTGTAGAAGCCGAGTAGTCAAGTTTTAGTTTCCAAATGAACCCATCCTAGAGCTGAAAGGGGGAAATTTTATGCCTAAGAGTCAGTTTGTCTCTTGTCTTAAAGCTAGAAAAATGATTTCTTAGGGTTGCATATATCATCTTGTTTGGGTTAGGGATATGGATTCTGAAACCCCTACTCTTGATTCGGTCCCCGTTAATGAGTTTCCTAAAGTGTTTCCCGATGATTTACCCGGTGTTCCTCCCGAAAGGAAAATAGACTTTGGTATTGACCTTCTCCCATATACGCAACCTATCTCTATTCCTCCTTATCGTATGGCCCCGGCAGAACTCAAGGAGTTAAAGGAGTAATTGAAAGATTTGTTTGATAAGGGTTTCATCCGATCGAGTATCTCTCCATGGGGTGCTCCATTTTTGTTTGTTCGAAAGAAAGATGGTTTACTCTGTATGTGTATTGACTACTAGCAATTGAACAAGGTTACCATTAAGAACAAATATCCTCTTCTAAAGATAGATGATTTGTTTGATCAACTACAAGGAGCAAGTTACTTTTCTAAGATCGACCTCCAGTCAAATTACCACCAATTGAGGGTGAAGGAAGATGACATTCCTAAGATGGCTTTTCAAACTCGCTATGGTCATTATGAGTTTTTGGTAATGTCCTTTGGCTTGACTAATGCTCCAACCACATTTATAGATTTGATGCATGGGGTGTTTAGACAATACCTTGATATGTTTGAGATTGTGTTTATCAATGATATCTTGATTTACTCAAGGAGTGGGGATGATCATACCGATCATTTGAGGATTGTATTGCAAGTTCTCAAGGACCAACAACTCTTTGCAATATTTAGAAAATGTGAGTTTTGGTTAAGATTTGTGGCTTTTCTTGGTCACATTGTTTCCGGTAAGGGTATTGAGGTAGATCCTAAGAAAATGGATGCGGTTCAGAGTTGGCCTAGACCTTTATCCCCTTTGGAAATTCAAAGTTCCTTGGGTTTGGATGGTTATTATAGAAGGTTTGTTGAAGGGTTTTTTGGATTGCCTCTCCATTGACGGCATTGACCCAAAAGAAGGTTTAGTTTGTAAGGTCTGAGGTGTGTGAGAAGAGTTTTCAAGAATTGAAAGATACACTTACCTCTGCCCCGGTGTTGACTTTACCGGAAGGATCCGATGGATTTGTGGTTTATTGTGATGTTTTAAGAGTTGGGCTAGGGTGTATTCTTATGCAAAATGGGAAAGTTATTACTTATGCTTCATAACAACTTAAGATTCATGAAAAAAACTATCCTACCCATGATTTGGAACTAGCGGCGGTTGTTTTTTCCTTAAAGATTTGGAGGCATTTCTTATACGGTGTTCATGTTGATATCGTTACCGAATACAAAATTTTGAAATATGTGTTTAAGCAGAACGATCTAAATCTTTGCCAAAGGAGGTGGCTTGAGTTACTAAAGGATTATGACATGAGTGTCCTCTATCACCCCGGCAAGGTGAATGTGGTGGCAGATCTCTTAGTCGGTTATCAATGGGTAGTGTTGCTCATGTTGAGGATGATAAGAAGGAGTTGGTTCAAGATGTTCATAGATTGGCCCGATTGGGTGTTCGGTTGGTTGACTCCACCAAAGGCAGTATTATGGTTCAGAATCGTCTTTTGTGTCAGATGTGAAAGCCAAGAAAGGTGTTGATCCAACTTTGGTTGAATTGAAGAATGTGGTGCTTAAGAAGTCCACTGTGGCTTCTCCCAAGGGGAGGATGGTGTGCTTTGATATCAAGGTCATTTGCTTGTTCCCAATGTTGATGATTTGAGGGAGTAGATCTTATCGGAAGCCCATATTTCTCGATATTCCATTCATCTGGGAGCCACCAAGATGTACCATGACTTGCGGGAGGCCTATTGGTGGAATGGGATGAAGAAGGATATTACGGAATTTGTGGCTAACTGTCCTAATTGTCAACAAGTGATAGTTGAGCATCAAAAGGTGGGAGGCTTGTCCCAAGATATTAGCATTCCTACATGGAAATGGGAAGATTTGAATATGGACTTTATTCTGGGTTTACCCCGTACCCGGCAACAACATGACTCGATTTGGATTATTGTGGATCGCATGACGAAATCGGCACATTTCATTCCAGGCAAGGTTTTTTATTCGGCGGAGCACTATGCTAAGTTGTACTTGAGAGAAATGGTTAGGTTGAATGGAGTGCCCTTATCCACTATCTCTGTTCGTGGTACCCAATTCACTTCTCAGTTTTGGAAATCTTTTCAAAAGGGGTTTAGTACTCGTGTTAAGTTTGGTACGGCCTTTCATCCTCAAACTAATGGGCAAATGGAGCATGCTATCCAAACTTTGGAATATATGTTAAGATTTTGTGTATTTGACTTTAGGGAAATTGGGATGATCATTTTCCTTTGATTGAGTTTGTGTATAACAATAGCTATCACTCTAGCATTAGTATGGCTCCATTTGAGGCTCTATATGGTAGGAGGTGTAGATCTCTTATAGGTTGGTTTGAAGTGGGTGAAGTTGCTTTGATAGGTCCCTAATTGGTACATGAGGCTATGGAAAAAGTTTGGCTTATTAGAGAAAGGTTGAAAACGGCTCAAAGTAGACAAAAGTCCTATGTTGATGTTCGAAGGAGAGATCTTGAGTTTGTTGTGTATGATTGGGTATATTTGAAAATTTTACCCATGAAGGGTGTAATGAGGTTTGGGAAGAAAGGGGAGCTTAGTCTCCGATATATGGGCCCATATCAGATTTGAAGCATTTTGATAAAGTTGCTTATGAACTTGATTTGCTTGATGATTGGGCATCGGTACATCCGGTTTTCCATGTCTCCTTGTTCAAGAATTGTGTTGGTGATCCGACATCTATAGTACCATTAGAGAGTCTTGGTATAAAAAAGTTCTGGTTGAGATTTTGGACCGGTAAGTTCGGAAGTTGAGAAACAAAGAAGTTTCTTCGTAAAGGTTCTTTGGAGGAATCAGTTGGTTGAGGATGCTACTTGGGAGGCCGAGGCCAGGGCCGATATGATGTCCCTTTATCCTCATCTTTTTACCCCCGTACTTTCTCTAGCTTAAGGTAATTAGTTCCTCGTGGTTTACTCTTTTGGTTTCATGTCTCTTAGATATTCCCTTGTTTCATCATTTATGCATATTCACTAAAAAACTTAAAACTTTGAGAAAATGAATTATCTTGATTGATTTCTCAGTGTTTATGTGCATTTGAGTATGATTTTCATATAGGCCTTATGAAAAGATGTTTTGAATATGCTTTAGGTTGGAGTCAAATTTTCCTCCTCAGATATGTGCATTTATGTGATTGCATTCATGTTGGGTTGTTAGATCTTCTTCCTACCCGTCTTATGATGTCTTGAGCCCCATTCAAGGACGAATGTTCCCAAGGGGAGATATTGTAGCACCTCAGATTTGAAAAGAATGGAAAAAAATTATAGTTTTCTGGTTGCAAGTCTGACCTACGGCTCCCACCTATGGTTGGTGCAAGCATCAACGGACCATAGGTGGCATCCGTAGATGATAAGGGAAATGAAGTAAAATGTTTGGGAAATTCTTAGGACCTATGGTGGCCATGTACAGTCCGTAGGTATACCTACCAATCGTGCATGGGCCACGTCATTTGAAGGTCCAAAAATAAATTCCTGAACCCCACCTACGGTCGACCAGGACGGTCCGTAGTAGGACCTACGAACCGTAGGTCTGAACCGTTGGTAAAGGTCTGGCAGTTATATTTTAAAGGACTTTTTGGTCTTTTCCCTAATTTATTAGTGCCTAGACTATGTCGTTTTAATCCTAATCTTAGACCCTATATAAGTGTTTTTAGCCTGAAATCTAACTACTCTAAATCATTCTTCAAAATTCCCAAAAAGTGATCAAGTTCTTCCCCAGTATTTCTCTCTCTAAAGCTTGAAGAAGAAGAAGAAGAAGTCTAGGGTTTCGAGATCAAGTCTCCAAATTCACCATTTGGTTGGGAGATTTTGACATCAAGGTATGATAGTATTCACCTATGGATTACTTTCCTCCATAGGGTTCCTAAATTCTCCAATTTTACAAGTTAGAATTCTCCAATGGAAGTTAGGATTTTATTCAATCTCTTGGGTTTTTTTCAATTATGATCCAATTGATTGTTTTATGTCCCTAAAACACCCTTAACCCTAAAATATCTTTAAAATCCTAAACCTAAAAACCCTTAAATACCTTTAAAACCCTAAACCTAAAAACCCTTAAAGAAACCCAAAAAACCTTTAAAAAAAACAAGACACTAAAAAACCCTAAGCCCTAAATCCTAAGAAACCCTAAATCCTAAGAAACCTTAAGCCCTAAAAAACCCTTAACCCTAAACCCTAAGAAACCCTAAAACCCTAAGAAACCCCAAGCCCTAAGAACCCTTAAAACCCCTAAACCTAAAGAAACTCTAAAAAACCTTAAAAAATCCTAAACCTGAAAATCGCTAAAAACCCTAAAAAATATCAAAACCCTAAATCCTAAACCCTAAACCCTAAACTTATCGCTTCCCCATTTTCCAATTTTTTTCTCTCTCTAACCTCTCTCTAAAAATTAAGCTCTCAAAGAGAACTCCAAAAAAAAATCCTAACGGCTAGCTGCTGTCCGATAGGATGGCAGAATCGCCGCCGGTAGAGCTTGTCCGACCGTCGGACCAGAGCCCATGGAAGCGGATGGAGGATACGAACAAAACCCAACAAGAATCACCTTCTAATTCATCCTATAACTCTTCGAAATCAAAAAAGAATGAAGCGATGAACATTGCGATTTCGGAACGAGAGTTGGATGGAATTCGCGATTTTAATTCCCATCGCCAAGTTGTTACGATTCGAGCAAAGGTTGATATAGATATGGAATCTCCCCTAAAAGATCTATCTACAGGCCGAGATTCAAGGAATTCCACCGCTGCAATTCCAATTTCTCAACAGGCGCAATCTGGAAAAATCGCGACCGAATCGCCCCCAAGTCGCCTTCAATTTCGGTCTTCACCGGAGCTAATTCGAACGGATTTGAGCCATGGGGAATCTTCTTCACCCCTTGGAGAACATCCTACAGCGATTTCAAGTAATTTGGATGGTGGAATCGATGGCGACAACTATTCCGGCAAGTTCACCGGAGCTCAGGTAATATCCGATAACAATACAGGGCAAGATTATGACGGAAATAAGGGAGACGGGACAGTGGGAACTGCGACTGTTGCAGCTCAACCAGCTAATCTGGGATTAACACAATCAAGGATTCAACAATCCTTGACACACCAAATTTCGAAGAACCAAGTTGAAGAGACAAGTTCATCCAATTTTTCCTTTGGGATTCAGGATAATTCCAAATTGCCAACTCCAAATCCAAATCAATCTGTAGCACAGAAAGAACATGAAACTGAACAAAAGTCTTCGAAACACAGAGTTGCTGATGATGCATTACTGCGATTGGGAGAAGCAGAAACAGGTAAGGCTCCTAATCCCAACTCTAATCAAGTTCTTAATTCTGTTGTTGTAGCTCATTTGCAGCATAATGCCAATGAGCATATTAGTATTGATGCAAATCAAGGAAAACAACACTTTCATCAGGGAATCCATGAAAAAAAAGAGAAGGAAACTGATCACAACAAACTCCATGATAGTCATGGCTATCCTTCCATGCATAGTGACAGAAACATGTACACCTTACAATCCAATTTCCCTCAAATATCAAATAACTTTGAAAAACATAATCCCCCTCATCCAAAAAATAGGAATGAAATGCAGCAACCCAGCCCCTCCACAGATCACATTATGAATCCTCAAAACCACCAAAGCAAGCCCAAAAAAGATCAAATACATGCACCTGCTCCTTTTACTGTAATTCAAACTTTTGCAGCCAAGCTAAGACAAAACCAAGGCCAAAATGACAATCCCATTGAGCTTATCCCTCACATTCACACTACCAGACAAGGTCTCCCTGCTGTTATATTCAAAAAAGAGGATTTCATGGTTAGAATGGCTACGAAATGCAAGTTCACATTGGTTGGAAAGTTTACCAACACCATGCCTAAAATCGAATTAATAAGGAAAACCTTCATTGTCCAAACTCAGCTTTCTGGGGGGGTGAAAATTGCTCACTTCAATTCAAGACATGTCTACATAGATATGGATAATGAACTAGATTACATCACAGGTTGGACCAAACAAAAAATGACCATTGAGGGACAGCTAATGAGGATCCAGAAATGGACTCCTACTTTCAGACCTGAGGAAGAGACACCTATAGTGCCTATTTGGATATCTCTCTCGGAATTACCTTGGCATTGCTACACAAAAGAATTTGTGACAGTCTTATTGAAGGATATTGGTAAAGTTCTCTATCTTGACACTGCCTCAATCCAGAAAACAAGAGGTAGTGTAGCTAAGGTAAAAGTTCAAATTGATCTCACAAAGGAAAGACCACCTCATGTTTGGATGGGCATTGATGAAGAAGACTACAACATGGGGAGATG
>JAJONR010004971.1:0-32114 GCA_029582245.1 Solanum etuberosum
TAATTTATTTATGTTAGGAAGCATGCCTATAGGATTGTGATTGTTTGATAGTTTGTATTTTAATAACATCATTTTAGATCTAACTAAAATAAAATAAAGCTACTATTGTCATTAATCTCATAAACTTTATCTTGTTAAATCATTGTTTAAAGTTGATCTAAGTGTTTAGACACTTTATTTGTCCATTAAAATGCATTTAGTTGATTTGCATGACCACTTCTTAATTATAATAATAAATAATGTGTATCTGCTCTTTGTTTCACTTAATGCAACCAAAGCTCCTTTTATATAATAAATGAATAAATACGTGAATTTATTTTGTATTGAAGTATTATGCCGATGTTAGATATCATGCTTATAGATTCTAAATAATTCTTGACATATTTTGGGTGTAGAAATGCATAGAGGTGTATAATGAACATTTTAGCTTACTATTATTTAGAAATCATATTCATAGGCATTCTAATAATTTCCAGCATGTTAAATAATCGAATTGCATTTTTGTCATGCATAATCTTTTGTTATTGTTTTACGACATATTAGTTACTGCCACTTAAGGATAAAATCAATAATGTTTTTTTTTTGCATATTAATCTGCTCGACATAATCAATTTTGCATTACAACAATTCATTCTGCCATTTAAAATCAATTGATAATTAATTTCTGCATTTGCTACTCTAATATATGCTGCCCATATGATCAGCATGTTTAAGTATTAACTTTTGCATTATAATTAACATGTTTTTTCATTTAAAATCAGCTATTGAACTTCTGCATTTAATAAATTGATTACCATTAAAAATAAATTTCTGCATTTGTGATCGCTTTCATGCTGTATTTTAAAATCAACCAATAAGATCTGCATTATCGTAATTTTATACCCTCTCTCTAAATGTTTAATACTTGTTTATCTATTTATATGCCACACTTAGCATGAGACCTTTCACTAATTATGTGTGTTTGAAAGCATGCTAAATAATTAAAATCTAGAGGCCAACTTGAGATTTTATATGCTAAATGCTCGTCTTATTTATTTTGCTTGATGTCTAGAGGGCCTAATTAGGAGCATATATTTTAATTTAAGTCTAAAACTACCTTAATAGAAGTCTAATGCCTCTCGGACATTAAGCGGGGACGTTAGACACCTTCTATGACGTTATGCATGCGGAAGGTAGGGTAGGGGTAGTTAGGCCCTTACGGAGATGATGAAAGTCGATTCAGGCTTAAAACGACAAATATCGGTTTTGTCATTCTGAATAATAAGTCGACCGCTGATCCGTAAAGTGTGTTAGTTTCCATGGTCTCCTTTTCCTCTTTCCCTTTATTTGTTTTATAATTATGTTATTTTGGGTTATTTTTGTTATAAAAAATAAATAAATAAAATAAAATGTTTCGCTTATCTATTTGTGTATAATTCTATCTTCTCGCTTATCTCTTTGCTTATTTGTTTATTGTTTATTTATATCACCTAGTAATCATGTTTAAATTAAATAACCTATAAATAAAGTGACCTTAACTGCTACTCGTAACCCCCACATAAATTGCATGAGATACGGCCGGGACCCACATTTGTGGACCTCGAGGGATGCTTAACACCTTCCCCTCGAGGTAATATGAACCCTTACCCAATGAAGTCATCTCAATACTCGAGTGATAAATATTATTGTACGTAAACTTAACTAGCATCAAAAGCTATTCTCAATAACCACCAAAGTTGATCGTACACACGTCTGCCACATGTTATTAAGGACCTTGACACAATCATCAGGACTAATCCTTTCTCACATAAGCATGATAAAATTCTAAATCAATACTCGCTACAATTAGAGGTGGACCTGAACCAACCAACACACACTCATGATACTCAAACAATCATAGTTCTTATCAACATCTCCTTCTCACAACATAAATTTCCATGAGCTTAAGTTATAAAAAATTGATCTTTAGACATTAGATACTCATCGAGGGATATGTCCAAGAATACAAACCCTCCAACAACACTATCGAAATGCTAGATTTAGTAATTGTAGCTTACCTCTTAAGAACAGTATAATTGTACTCAATGATCCCCACATTCAACCACACATAATCGATACATTACCTCGACGACTAGATGAATATTAAGATTGTCGGATAACCATAATTACACATGGTAGCTCTTCTATGAATTCTCATAAGCAAGGTGGTACATGTAGAACTACTGAAATACTTCAACAACTCCAAGACAACACCAAATATGTCATCTGAAATAACCAAATCTTTCCAATCATCCCACTCAACCAAGAGAACATCGCATGATCGGTACACCTGATCCACCACTAGGGATCCACCCACAAAAGTAAAAACACACGTGAGCATAGCTAGTGAATCATACTCACAACCATGTACAAAATGAAATAGATGGTCACATAAGAATTTACAGAATAATCATTGGATAACACCAAAGGTTTTCCTCTGAAGAGTCGATACAGTCATTTCCACTCAGTTGACTCAACATACTCTTCCCATCATTCCACTGAAGCCCATACTCTCAGTACTAATAACCATCATAAACACTCCGACCATTTACCTTACTCTAAACCAACACTTTTAAATAAAAACTTTTCTTAGGTACTTTAACAATCAAAAGTAATAAACTTTACGACTCAAAACATGTGTAAGTCCTTTCAAAGGCTCAATACCTGAAACAATTGGTCATTTCTCACCTTACAAATTCATACCCTGACAAAATATATCACCACGAATGTAGACTTACAATGAAAAATTTGAATTATAATTTCAACTATATAACACAATCCCCTTATCTATCAACATTAGTTTATACCTTGAAGATTTTTATGAAATCATGGATCTTCGCTTATCATTGATCGCATCTCCATCGATCTTACAATATCTTTCGCTAAAAATTCAATCATACTCATTACTACACTCAAAAACAAAAACAAAGCACTTATCATCACACTCAAGCTAATGTCTGTACACTCCTTTCTCAAGTCTTTCCCAATAGTTCTTAACAAATCTGATGGATCCGTGACACTATTACCATAGCCACAACAAAATGAATGAAATCACGCGTCTCTGAACCCAATTATCTACCCCTCTGAAGATATCTCTTCAGCCTTAGCAATCAAATAAAATATTCTTTCTCTCACCTCTCTCTCAAGGTTGTACTACATCCCACTATTTTTCCTTCATTATGACTCTAGCTCTTTTAAATTCTATTCGAGTGGTGTCCCGCCATCTCTTAAAACTTCCATACAACCACGTTACTCACTAAATATTAGAAAACCACAACCTTGGATACTCGCAAGTCGTAATTACTATACAAAATTTGCTTAACCAACAATCTTATTATATAGTTGCATCCCATCACAATCCATCACGAACCCTTACTACCATCACGCTCGGTTAGCCCTGGCTATCACTACGAAGTCAATCTTTTCATAGACATGACACCTCAAACTCAGGTATAATCATAAAATTCAAAGGACTAACCCAATTTTATACGCACTTTCCTTACTAACATCTTTAATTGCCTTCACCCAAGTATACTCAATGGGACATTTCTTTATCCATAAGCTTGTCATTCCGGTATCAATCCACTCCTTTATGGCTTAAGATAAAATCACCAGTCCTCATACTACCTTCTTTCTTCTTAACAAACAAGACAGGAGCACCCCACGGGGAAGCACTAGAACGGATGAAACCTTTATCAAGAAGCTCCTGAATTTGAGCTTTAAGCTCTCTCAATTCTGCCAGAGCCATGCGATAAAGAGGAATGGAGATGGGGCGAGTGTTAGTTTCCAAGTCAATGCAGAAATCTATATCTCTATCCGGAGGCATACCAGGCAATTCGGTAGGAAACACTTCCTTGAATTCAGACATTACAGGAATAGACTCAATAGAGGGAGACTCAACATCAACATTCTGAATATGAGCCCATTACGCTAAACACCCTTGCCCCACCTGTTTCCTAGCCCGCACGAAAGATATGACCTTAGCTGGCTTAGGCTTGTATACCCCTTCCCACTCTAACCTTTCCCTACCCGGGATCTAGAGTTACCGACTTAGCATTACCATTAAGCACAGCATAATAGGGGGACAACCAAGTCATGCCTAAGATTATATCAAGTCAGTCATATCCAGCATAACCAAATCAACCCAAGTCTGAAAATCCATAAACACAAAAGGACAAACACAATATACATGGGTGACTATGACTGACTCTTCAACTGGGGTAGAAACATGGATGGGGGCATCAAGCACATCACAAACTGCATCAAATCCCAAGACAAACTGAACTAACACGTATTTATAAGTAGAACCCGGATCAAACAAAACAGTAGCCATCCGGTCATATACGAGAATAGTACTTGTGACCACTACATTAGACACCTCAGCCTCGGTCTTTCCCGGAAAGACATAAAATTGAGTCATGTCATCTTGACGGGCAACCTCCTTGCCCGGCTACACTGCTCCTCTTCCTACATTACCATTTCTCCGGCCTCCACGGCCTCGCTGATTTCCTCCTCATATGCCTAGGTTCTCCACAATTTTACACACTTAATACTTAACCAAGTAAACATCGATGCTATCGGAGCAGTCGTATCCTGACCCTCTTTGATAGACAATCAATCAATGAAATCATAGTATAACTTCTAACCTCAATTGGCATAACTTAATTTCATCATTTGATAAACAACCCATACATATTATGACAACAATACTAAATGTATTTTCCCAAGTAAGGGTATTCATTATCTAACCGTCCCTTACCAAAACTTCTTGAATGTAGTCACCTATAAACTTGAATCTGCAATCTGACTTTAATCCCTTCACAAGCGACGATAGTAGCTAGCGAGCCCCACAAAACTCCTAATTTCAGCCACAGAACTAGGTCGGACCCAATTGACTGCTTCAATCTTTTGGGGATCTACCATTACCCCTTCCCTTGAAACTACATTCCCCAAAAAGGCAACCGAAGTCAACCAAAATTCACACTTAGAAAATTTCGCATACCACTTTTGTTTCCCAAGAACACCCAGAACAATACGAAGATGGTCGGCATGCTCTTCCTCACTTTTCGAATAAACCAAGATGTCCTCAATAAATATTATAACAAACAAATCAAGAAATGGTTTGAACACCCATTCATCAAACTCATGAAAGCTGCAAGCGCATTTGTCAACCCAAACGACATAGCTAGAGGCTCATAGAGCCCATAGCGGGTTCTAAATGTCGTTTTTGGTAAATCCTCAGGCCTAATCTTCAGCTGATGATAACCAGACCTTAGATCAATCTTAGAGAAAACGGATGCCCCCTGCAACTGATCAAAAAGATCATCTATCTGAGGCAGTGGATACTTATTCCGAATGGTGACCCTATTCAACTGTCGGTGGTCTATACACATCCTCTCTTGCTAGTGATGGTGTTAGCACTTTTGTTGCTCTAGTTCAGACCATAGAGTGAAGGAGGAAAGATACCAATTTGTATCACCCAGATACCAATTGGATTCAAGTAATAGCACGAAAGGAATAGAAATAAAGAGATTTTCTAAAGTCCTATAGCCTCTCGAAGAAAAGTACAGACGTCTCTGTACCGTTCCGCAAAACTCTACTAGACTCGTTTTGGTACAATGAGATCAACGAACCTAGGGCTCTGATACCAACTTTGTCACTACCCAGACCATCGTGATTAGTACCCACACTAACCCTCCGATGGGAGAACCATTACTACAGCCCAACTAAAAAATTTAACCAAAATACTAGGGATTTAAAGCTACGGAAGCAGGTTTAAATAACTATATAATTAATACGGAGTCCCCATAAACTCCGGAAATTCAACTAACATCTAACAACTAAGGCGGAAAAACAACCCCTAGAACCTGAAAGTCATTGTACCAAAACATCTAAGGGCAACAAGTCTTAAAAAAAGGGGTACAACCCCAACTAACATAGGAAATATCTAAACAGTCTAAGTCCGAAGAAAATGGACTAAACAATAGGAAGGACTCTATGGCACCCTGAAAGAACTAGCTCACCCTTGAAATCCGTTCTCGATCACTGATCTCCTAGCTGAGGTCTATCAATAGCCGCCTGAAGATGCCCTGCATTCAACAAAGAACGAGCAAGTGCAGTATCAGTATATAACCACAGTGTGCTGGTAGGATCACGCGGCTATCCCAATAAGTGCAATATAAGCAAGTAATCACAACACAGTAAACAGGCATATACCGAACATATACAATATCAGTCATTGTTTCAGGATCAATATATAATTCCACATTCTTCAATAATACGCATATATATAACAAGTCAATGGTCCTCTCATTGAACCCAATTAAATTGTCCTCTCATGGAACCCATACCCAAACTGTTAGTGTACCGGATCGTGACACCCCTTCTAAGTTAGTGTGTCGGATCGTGACACCCGTTCTAATATGTATGTCGCTATGTGACATCCGATCCCAGTTAGTGTGTCTGATCATGACACTCGTTCCAATATATATGTCGGTACGTGACACCCGATCTCAGTTAGTGTGTCGGATCGTGACACCCGATCTATTCAACATACCACAATCACAATCACAATGTATATTCTCATAATCATACAATCAAGTGTTGATTCATGGCATATAAGCATTCGTTCATACTCATTTACAATAGGTCTGATCAATAGTGCAACATTCGCATACATACATGCATTACAATGAAGCAATTACTAACATACATCACATAAACATGAAATCACAACCATCACCTACCTCGAACAAAGCTTGAATCCTCCTAAGAAACTTTATTTTTCCCTTTTCGGATTTGGTCTACAAACAATCAATATAACGCGAGGATCAATAATTAAGGTCTAATTTACTCGGATTATAACTAACCCAATAACCCAAGACCAAACCCATAATCTCAGTATCTAAATTATGGCTTTTTCCACCATAATTCTCAGATCAAAACCTTCCCACAACAATAACTACCCAAGAAACTAATTTCTACGGATCGAAATACGGATTAGGGGAGTAATATCCTTACCTTTAGTTATAGAAGAGGTGGAAAACTGTCAAGAACTTGCCCTGGGTCGTTCCTTAGCTCTCAAGAATGAAACTTGCAGAATAAAAACATTTTGGGGGTTTATTTCTGACTTAAGTCGCGTCTTTCCCGATGTGGCGGACCTCATCCCGCTACAGCGGCCCCGCCATGGCGGGAATAATCCCGCCTTGGCGGCTTGCACGGAGACAGAGAGTTAAAAGAAGAGTTCCAAACCCCCATTTCACAACACACCTTCAACCCATGACACTTAAAAACTACCCGTTCACGCTAAGATCAGTTTTCGGGAGTTCTACTCGCTTGAATTCGATTCCGTAAAGTCATACGGGTTCCTTAACGTCTTAGCTATCCACTCATGTGATCAAAAATATAATTAGATCTCTCATTCATTATCAGATTTCTCTAGACCTCACATGAGTCAGATTTCGTCTAAATCTGGACTAGGCTAGGAATTCCTAAGTTACTACTCAAAAGTTTTCTGGCCCCAATTCTTTTTCCATTGGCTTTTTCCTAACGAAGAGATCAAGTCGTACATTAGGCCTTAATTATTTTATAAAAATGGTAAAAAAAACTTAATATACAAATATATAGCCTTAATAACCATTGTTGACACCCAATTTTGACTCTATGCAATTCGAGTTAACTATTGAGCTTCTTCAATTTCAAATAATTTAAAATAATCGTCTTTGAAAAATTCTAAAAAATATTTATTTTAAAATATCTTTCTAATTAGTTTTGGTTAGTATTTTTCAGAAATAATTATATAACTTTACATATTGGTTTATATAATTTTCATCTTTTATATAAATATTTAATAAATAGCCTAAAAATAATGTTTAGAAATTACGTATTTATTTCTTTTAAATTAGTGAATGTTATAATTTTGTACAATTAGTTCTCTATTTAAAAGCAATAAATAAGTTTTGATAATTATTTTGTCTTGTTTAAATTAAAAAGCTCAAATAATTAATCGATAATTATTCATCTTTTTTTAATTTTGTCTGATTTAGTTAATTGACTCAAATTGGTTAGACCTAACTCATATTGGTTAAATTAGCAACTAAAATTGCCAATTTTTAAATAAAATGGACCATCCTTTTAATTCACACTCTCTCTCAAGCTCTCCTCTCTATGTTTTTTCTTTCTCACGCTCTAACACAAAAGTCGCACTTTCCTCTCCCATTTCTCCTTTCCAGAACGCAAAAGTCAGACCAAGAACCCCAATTTCTTCATCCAAACGACCGCCCTTATCACCCATGCCAGTCCCCGTGCTGCATATTTTAAAATATTACAAACCACTGGCCTAAATTGTTGACTTTAGGTTAGATAAATCTCACCATATTCTAATGTGAATCAGAAGATATCACATCGAATCCAGATTTTTGGGGGTATGTTCTCCTCGTGCTTGTCTTTCCTTCGCTTATTTCCAATCAATATCTCATCTCCCGCTCAAACGGATATTTGAATTTAAACCTTTATTTTTTACTATAAATACATGGTATTGGTGCTATTTATAGATACGGAAGAGAGTTGGAATTTTTAGGTTGGAGAATAGTATCCTTCGAAATCGAACTCATGAAGGTTTGAGCCTCAGATTTTTGATTTTCTTTCAAGTTATTTTGCTCATCTGTTGGTGGGTCGTGGTGTAATCACTGCTCTTCTTTCGTTCTTCCTAGTCTCGCTGCCCAGAAGGAGGTAAAATACTTCTAACTTTACTTTATGTAATTCCTGTTAGTTTAAGTAGACCTTTCTTGATCATTGTATTGGTTATTACATGTTAAGATTGAGTGGTTTAGTAACGAAAATTTGCTTTTATCTTGTGGGAAGTTTAGTTTACATGAAAGAGCTCCTGCATCGAGTGTTAGCTGATCAGCTTTCCTCTATTCCATTTCCAATGTCTATATTCATCTGCTCGCATCTCGTATTCGCATCTCGTATTTAAGTTATATGACTAATCTTCTCACTGAATGTCACCGCCCGACCTTCAGAACGAGCTTATATTTTGGGGTTGGTTGATTAATGTTTGGTATTACCTTGATTAAGCATTCTGTTGGAAAGTCATGTTGATCAAGTACACTATAGTTCTTGTTTGTGCTATTGCCAATTTGAGATATATAAACCTGATTGTTTGTTGTAAGTTTTGGCAGAGTTGAGTTCACTTTCTTATCGTTTGTTAGCTTGAGATTAGCATCCTTATCGTAACTGCATTTTGATATCACTGAGATCTTGTTATGTTCGAAAAGGGCACGAGGCTACCTCTTCCTTAAAGCTATATTTGTTAATCATCACTGTGGGTTGCCACTTTGTTTCACTATTTTTCGTTCTTAGCGTGTCTCAGTTCATGGCTATTCGAAATTCTACATAATTCACCTAAGTTGTGGTTTGGTTGCTAGTCGGTTCTATCTCAATTTATCTTAAATGTTGTCTTGTTCTATATTCAACATGGAAGATTCTACTTAAAATCTAATTCCAACTTCTGGATAGCCGATTAGGTTCTTTGTTTAGCTCAAGCGTAAAAATCATAATCTGGTTGTTCCAACCTGTTTGTTACCTATTGTGAAGCCTTAGTCCTTGCTAATTACTGTTTAGTATAAATATGATTACTTTGAATAATTTTAGCTAGTACATGCTGAGAATTAGTTGAGTTCTAAGTTGAATTAATGCTTCTAATTGTCTAATTTGTCTTCAGCCTTTAGTTGTGATTTAATTTTGAGTTTAAATGGTTGATATAACATTCAATTATCAGTGTCTATGATGTTCTACAATACATTGCTCCTGCTGCGTTATTTCTTCCTTCCTTATGCAGTAATAAAAAATGCTAAATAATTTAGTAGTTGCATAACTTGTTCTTTGTGATGGTTCAAATTTTAGTGTGTTTATTCATGAAGTTACTTCTTGTAATTTCCTTTCAACAATGGTTGTGACCGATTTCAAGTTATATAAATTATCATTCTAATTCTTATCATTTTTTTATGCATGAACTCCCTCAGTTTGAGTCCATTGGACTCCCTTTTTCCTCTTGCATCTCAAGTTGGTTGAAACCCAACATTCCTTCTTCTTCGAGTCAACTTCGCCATTGTTTCCAAGTTTTGGAGGCTGATACAAAATAAAGGGAAGCCGAGTCATACTAAAATGGAGCTGGTACAGGTTTGGAAGGCAGAAAAATGAGTCTGTATACATCCGATATACACTGATATACATCAGGTGTATACAAAAATGGGAATTGAGCAAAGAGGCCCATTTGCAACAATTCTTGAGGCTTAATTTGGGCTGAAGCCCAAGTCATTTTCAGCAACTAGACATGGGCCTAAGTCAATTATTTCTTTAGTTATTTGACTTATACTTATTTGCTTATTTGTGATTTGTTTAACTCTAACCCTTTATTTAATTTGGTTTAATTAAATTAAATTCACCAAAATATGAACTATATTCTTTATGTTAGTTTATTTTAATAAAATTTCTTTTTTTTTTCAACTCTTGTATTTTTATTGAATATCTTTAGGCAAAACTTTTTATTTTTCAATTAATTAAAATAGTTTTCATGCTTTAAATTGGTTCAAATTATTATTTTAAAAATGATTCAAATAAATTTTAGTTAATCTAGTTTTTTGTTAAAATTCTAATCACTTGCAATTTCATTCAAAAGTTTCACTTAAGGTCTCTTTTTCTTAAAAATTTAAAAAAAAAGTTCTTTGTTTAACTATTTTCTCAATGTTAATCAAATATTGTAAATTACTTTTGCGTTAAATCATTTTCCCAAAGAGTTAGTCAAATATCTTTCAAGTCATTGGATAACCGCATGTTAGCGGTTACTTTAAGTGCTAATACCTTCTTAGAGTAGAAATAAGAACCTCTTACCCATTTTCTCTAAATTTTTAAAGGTTTATCTGTTAAGGTCTTTTTAAATTAAGTTTTCTTAATTTCTTTATAAAAATTAAGTGGCGACTCTTTTCTAAGTATGTTTTTGAAATTGTTTTATACTTAGAACATTTTAAAAAGTGATTTTTCTAAAGATTGGTGAAATCACGACATAACAGAAATGACGACTCAGCTGGGGAGTTGATTAGGTTCTAACCATTAGACTTGATTGCTTATTTGACTAATAATTTGATTTTGTGATATTGAATTTATTTGTGCTTTATATGTTTAATTTATGATAATATTAACTGTCATTTGCATTCATGGCATTTCCGTCACCACGACATAAATATAGTATATTAAAGAACGGTTTTCCGAAACCGCAGCCGGTCTTTTTTTATACTTAACCCTTTTCGGAATGACCGGTAATTTATTGGTACGTCATGTGTCCAATGGTTGTCGTAGTTCCAACCTATGTTGTCTTCTTGGGCTCCGATTTTTCAAAAGCCACTCTTAGTCAACTAGCGTAGAGAGAAACCAAATCCCTCAATTTAGCGCATTTGAACTAAGATGACCCAACACCCAAGGCGTGTTGGGCTTATTAGAAGCCCACCTTATGTCTATTTGACACATAGTCAATAAAAAGACAATCATGCTTATGTGTTCAATTGAAAGATGTGTATGTCATTTTAAACAAATCTATTATCCATTGGGGGTGGGGTGACTTACCTTTTACTTTTCTTTTTAGAAGAATGGATCCAGTATACAAACCTCTGAGGACCCGAATGGTGACTCTACCTCACCCTTATCTCACAGTGTGGTGGAATTTCATGAATAGCGAAGACAAGAAAGAGGTCCAAAAGCATATAGGTTATCTCCCGTCTCTGATGGAAATCGAGGCTTGGCCTGATTTGATTGGAACGATGGTACAATTTTGGGATAGTAAAAACATGGTATTCCATTTTGGGGAAGTAGAAATGACTCCGACTATCGAAGAAGTTCTTACCAGTTACGAAAGCATAGGCATGTGCAACAAAAGGAAAATATAAGCCTGATAGTGATCTCCTTATTCCTCAGATATGGGACTTTGACAAAATCAAAAAAGAACTTTCACTTGTCAAAGCCGAATGGATGGACAAGCTTCCCGGACCAAATATTCCATTACAGAAGATTTATCGTTGATTTGGGCGTGCAAGGGCTTTCGAAAGGTTTAAAGAAGAATTTATTTTAGAGGAAACTTGGAAGAAAGTATGTCCTTTTGCTTTTGCGATATGCTTACTTGGGACAATGGTATTCCCTCAAAGCCCAAACTACACTATCCATCCAAGTGTAATAATGGTCACTCATGCCATTTTTAATGGGGTGGACTACGGTTCGGCAATCAAGTACTACACTTTGGCGCCCATGATTCTTGCCGACATTTACAGGGCTTTAGATAAGTATTATAACGGTCAATATTTCTTTCAAGGTTGCAACCTGATACTTCAATGGTGGATGATGAAACACTTGCTTAAAGCCCATGATCCACAGGAACCAGATCCCAACATTCGAACAAATAAACTTTCAATTCACAGTTGGTGGCTTCACCTTAACCATTTCCATAGAAAGGGGAGTAAAAATTTCTAGTATCCAAGACTTCGGGGTTTAAGGGAAGATAATGTGCAATGGTCAGTCGAAAGTATGGTAACAAGAGAAATCGTGATTCGAGGTGAAGGGATCCCTTTCTTGATATTTGCCGGATTAAGAGGGACTCGACCTTATGCTCCCGCTCGAGTCCTTAGGCAATTATGGGGAAAACAAGAGCTTCCCCAAACTACAAACATGAGAAAATTTGCAACGAATCATGAGAATGGTAAAGTCATTTTTTCTGCGAAGATACTTCGAGTATGAAAAACTCGAAGGGTGTTGTGTGAGCCGGTGCCAAATAGATTTCAACCTAAATGTTCTGATGATCACAAAGAATGGTTGAAGAAGAACCTAGCCGGAACCATCGAACCCGGTCCAAATGTCCCTCATCATATCGCAGATGTTAGTGCTAAACATCATGTTCGACTCCACCGACTTCAAGAGAAGTATGAGAAAAATGAGTTGGCTCATCAACGTCTACATTCAGAGGATACCAAAGTCATAGCCCAGATAAAGCAAGAGCTACAAAAAAAAAGACAGTGCATGTCCGAGTTAGATGATAGCATGGAGCTACAAATCTAGTCCATAGAGAAGGTCAGGTATGAAGAAGGGGCTCGGCTAGCCAAAGATCATTTGTGGACAAATAGATACTCCATATGGGAATAAGTCAGTGCCGCCAAGAGAACTAGACTTGACGAAGGACCGAAGGCAGTTTGAAACTTGTTATCATCCCCTGCGTGGGATTGCTTTTATTTGTACTTCGTTTTGTCATTGTCAAACATTTTCGAGTCCTATCAAACATTTGGGGATAATGAATTGGCTTAAAAGACATACATATCCTTCAATTCGTTAGGCCCACCTTTGGCATAAAAAGGTCACAAGTTTAGGACACGATATAAATTGTTTGTATGCTACTTGATATATAATTGATCTATGTTATGGAATGTTATTTTGTCTAAAGCAGAATCAATTCCCTCTTTTTTTTAGAACACTCTAAGCATATATGAAATTCCACAACAACAAATTCCGTCCAAATTACTCCTAAAGTATTGTCTAAGTTTCTCAGAAAATATATGAACCCTTTAAGAATCTTCTAAATTTTCATTTCTCCGTCTCAGAAAGGTTGGCTTGCTAGAATGTCTGAAAAAGTGTCAGCATGCCAATTACAGTCGTTGATTTGGGTAGTGGTGAAGAAACTGAAGAATCAATGTCTGGAAAATTGCCAAGACTTATTCAAACTATGTTGGGCTTGAATTCCCTGGAGGGATACGTAGGCAGCCTACTTAAGGCTCGGCTCCTATCTTTTAAATTTTTGTTCTCCTTAATTAGTGAAGGATTCTGAAGGATTTGACCTAAAAAGACATAAGTGCAAGAAGTTAGCAGGACTCTATGCAAGTCGACCTTCTTGATTCAATCAAATGAGCTAACCAAAAAAATATATATATCCTTCCATTTGAATCCTCCCTTTCACCCAAAATACATTCGTGGATTAATCTGCTTAAAGCAAAATGACACTTATATGTTTATTCTTATATCAACTTATTTGTACTTCTCATTAAAAACAATAACTAACATAGCTACTTTTGAGTTGTTTTTCATTTATCAGGTAACTAGAATTGATCTGTGTTGAGAAACTGGCTGAGCATCCGTACTTCACGCGATCTAAAGTCCTTAAAGATTCCTTCCCAGGCCAAAATCTATTGAAAGTAAAAGAAAAGATGAATGGAAATGGTGAGAACATCGGTTTGAATGAGATCACAGTAACAGACTCTATCATTGCTGACCAGAATGAGTTGATTGCTCAACTGGACAACAAATTGCTGAAATGAGGGCCGAGATACATAAGACTCGGGAGCTGGAAAATTTGGCTATCACTGCCAACACTCCTCTTCCAAACAACGAAAGACCTCCACCCCATTTCCCTACTCTTAATCCAACACCCGAACATTTCCCACACAATCCACCTACTGTTCCAGTCCAAAAGCCTCCCACCATCGAATTAAATACACCTAACCAACATCATGCTAGCTCTTCGTACCAAACACCTCATCCTTCTCAAAGCCTAAATGCTAACAACTCTCAAGCATTCCCTTCCATGTACCAAACTCCTCCTCAAAACACTTCAAACCCACTTACTACTCAACCCCTACCTCCAAAATCCACTTTCCATATTCCAATCCTCACAGAACCATATCTTCCCTGCACTACATATCCCGAACCAGATCCCTATGGGGAGAAGGAAAAGGAGTGGAGGGTCAAAGAGGAAATGAATATGCAAAGCATGAAGGAAGAAATTATGAAAGCTATGAAAGAGCTTCATTACACTCCAGATGTTATGGGGCTAAACTACGAAGACTTGTGTATCCATCCAAACTTGGACCTTCCCGAGGGTTTAAGGTACCAAAGTTTGACACTTTTGGAGGAACTGTGAACCCCTTAGCTCATTTAAGGGAGTATTGTGACCAACTCATGGGAGTTGGGAAAAATGAAACATTGTTGATGCGGCTCTTCAGCCGAAGTTTGAATGGGGAGGCCTTGGAATGGTTTGCCTCCCAAGACAAGAAACAATGGTCTAGTTGGAATTATTTAGCTAAAGATTTTATTGAGAGATTTGCTTATAACATAGAGATCGTTTCAGATTGATACTCTTTGGAAAAGATTCGGCAAAAATCCACTGAAAACTACCGTGAATATGCATACAGGTGGAAAAAAGAGGCTGCCAGAGTTCAACCTCCCGTGTCTGAAAAGGAGATCACTGAAGTATTTGTGTGCATCCAAGAGCCAGAATACTATGATAGAATGATGTTGCTCATTGGAGCAAAATTTGCTGAGATAGTCAAAGTAGGTGAGACTATCGAAGATGGTCTTAAGACCGGAAAGATTGTCCGTGTGGCGGCCCAAGCTGGATCTTCAGGACTATTGAGGAAGAAAAGAGAGGATGTGTCCTTTATTTCTCATGCGTCTGATGGAAAGACAAAGAGATCGTTTGGCTTTAGCTCTAGAAAATCCTCACCCTCCAAAGCCTATCCCCCAGCCCCAAAAAATCCCTTCCCAATCTTCTATGTCCAACCAAATTTCCAAACTCCGCCTCCTGATCTCCCAACTCCACATTACCAAAATACCCCTCCAAACTACCAGACTCCACAATCAAATTACCAAACTCAACCATACCCAAAATTCCAAACACCAACACCTCCCCTCCAAAATCCTTTAAATTACCGCATGTACCTCCACCTCTACAAAATAACTATGACCTTCCTCATCCAAACTTTGAAAGGAAACCTCCCAGAATTTTCACTCCTCTCATTGAAAGTCAAACTAAGTTGTTTGAAAGATTAAAAGTTGCAGGGATGCTTCATCCCATCGAACCTAAACATGTCAACACAACCTCTAAATTCTTTAGAGTTGATCAGATATGTGCATACCACTCCAATAGTGAAGGACATACCACTGAAGATTGCATCAACTTGAAGCATAAGATTCAAGACTTAATTGATCACAAGGTGGTCACTCTTCAGACTGCCTCTCCTAATGAGCAGAGTAATCCTCTACCGAATCATGAGGGAGATACTATTAATATGATTGAAATAGAAAAGGATTGGGGTGCAGCTAAGAAGATAGTCCCATCAAATCTTGACAGTCTTGAGAAGGCTATAACATCTCTAAGCATAAGCAAGAAGCCCGAGTTCGTGATAATAACACCCCATCAAGCTTTTGTTTTGGGGCTAAAGAAGGGCCTTACTGAGAAAGAGTTTGTGATAATGGCACCTCATCAAGCTTTTACTTCAGTGCCAAAAGAAGTCCTTACCAAGAAAGAGTTTGTGATCGAGACCGCTACAGCCAATGGTATGACTAGATCTGGTAGATGTTATACACCGGAAGAATTGGCACAAGGAGCCCACAAGAGAGACCACCAGAAAAAGCCAATCAGTGAAGCTGAAGCCGAGGAGTTTTGGTGAAGAATGCAGCCTAAAGAGTATTCCATCATGAAATATTTGGAAAAGACACATGCTCAAATTTATGTGTGGGCATTATTGATAAGTTCCCAGCAACACAGACATGTTTTGTTAAAGGCTTTGAATGAGACTCACGTACCAGTGGGGACGAACAGTAATAATCTCGCAGCCATGGTAAGCAAAGTCATCAGAGGCCATCGTGTTAGTTTTAGTTATGAAAAGTTTCCTTGTGAAGGAGTGATGCATAACAAATCCTTGCACATCACAATCAAGTGTCGGGACAAGATTGTGAATCGTGTTCTGATAGATGACGAATTTGGCCTTAATATTTACCCATTATCGACTCTCAAGCAACTGAATTTTGATCTTGGGAAGATTCATCAGAACGAAGTCAATGTGAGAGCTTTCGACGGGGGTCAAAAAGAAACATTGGGGGTTGTTAGTTTGGGTATTGAAGTAGGACATGCAGATTTCATTGTCGAGTTCCAGTTGATGGACATAACCACTAGCTACAATATTTTACTCGGAAGACCTTGGATCCATATGGTTGGGGTCGTGCCCTCTACCCTCCACCAGTTGATAAAGTTTGTGTGGAACGATCACGATGTAGTCATTCATGGTGAATGAAGACATTCGAATGACTATGCCCCGATTGTCGATGATGTGGCTAGAGGATCTGACTTCTATAGAGTAGAGATATTGAATGCTACCGGTGATGATTTGGCCTCACATCCCCCTATGCCTTCCGTTTACAAGATGATAGCCACTTTGATGTTGAGAAGTGGATATGAACCTGGTTTTGGGTTGGGAAAATATTTACAAGGTATCACTGAACGTATTCAAATTTTCACAAAAGGTTCAAAGTTTGGCTTGGGATACATCCCAATAGCATATGATGAGATGGAAGCTTCGAGTAACAAGGTGGTTGATTGGAAATTAGCAAAACCGGTATCTCACTTGTACCAGTCTTTTCCAGTGCGAGAATATGTCAATGATGATGGCCTCGGGGAGGGAATCAGGAATATTTTTTGAAGAATCTAATGTTGTGCTTGAGGAGATGATCGAGACATCTGGCATTCGAGATGCCAAACCAGAGGAGCAAGTGCCTAATTGGACATCCACACAACTCCTGGTTCCTCACTCGTCTTGGTAGACAAAGACATATTTATTTTGCTTATTTCTAAAATCGGTGGTTGTCTGAATGAGTCCTAAGACACACCCTTTATGTCGTTTTACCTCTTTAAGCTTTAATTTCCCTCGTGATGTTTCAAAAAGCAGATTGGCTTATGGTCTTGGCCAAAGTTTGTACTTTCTTTTAATCTAAATTAAAGCCTCCTCTATTGCTTAAATCTATTTATTCACAACTTACTAATTTGTTTTTTAAAAAAAAAAAACTATCTGACATGGCTTATTTATGATTTCAGTAAAAATAACTTAAAACCTGTCAATATCATGTCATGTCATAAGCTGAGTGAGAAAAATAAGATAGATAAGAATGATTTCGAGAAATATGATGAAGAGACCATGGTTCCGGAACACCTCGCAGAAGAATTGAAACAGTTTGAGAATCAAGAGAATCCAAATTTAGAAGAGACTGAAACCGTGAACCTGGGAGACAAAGAAAGTGTTAAAGAAAACAGGATCAGTGTCCATCTCACAGAAACTCAACAAGAAGAGCTCATCAGTTTGCTTAAGCAATACATCGACGTATTTTCTTGGTCCTATGATGATATACCCGGATTGAGCACAAATATTGTTTCTCACAAGTTGCCGATAAATCCAGATTTCAGTCCGATAAAGTAGAAAACTCAGAAGTTCAAGCCAGATTTGAGTTTGAAAATCAAAGAAGAAGTTACCAAACAGATTCAAGCCAAAGTTGTGGAGGTTACTAAGTATCCAACTTGGTTAGCCAATATTGTTTCAGTGCCTATGAAAGATGGCAAAATTAGAATTTGTGTTGATTATAGAGATCTCAACAAAGCCAGTCCCAAAGACAATTTCCCATTACCGAATATCCACATTCTCATCGAAAACTGTGCTAAGCATGAAATGCAATCATTTGTGGATTGCTTTGCGGGTTATCATCAGATTTTGATGGATGAAAAAGATGTTGAAAAGACAGCTTTCATTACACCTTGGGGTGTTTATCATTACCGGGTAATGCCATTTGGTCTTAAGAATGTCAGGGCCACATACATGAGAGTCATGAAGTCTATCTTCCATGATATGATCCATAAAGAGATTGAAGTGTATGTGGATGACGTAATCATTAAGTCCCGCGAGAGATCAGATCACTTGACCCATTTGACAAAGTTCTTTGATTGGTTGCGTCAATACAACTTGAAGTTGAATCCCGCTAAATGTGCTTTTGGAGTACCAGCTGGTAAATTGTTTGGTTTCATAGTTAGTAGAAGAGGCATTGAGCTTGATCCTACCAAAGTCAAGGTGATTCAGGATTTACCGCCTCCGAAGACTAAGAAAGAAGTTATGAGTTTCCTTGGAAGATTGAACTATATCAGTCGATTCATAGCTCAATCCACGGTGGTTTGCGAGCCTATCTTTAAGGTGTTGAAAAAAGATGCACTGACGGTGTGGACCAAAGAGTATCAAAAAGTTTTTGATACTATCAAAGATTATTTGACAAATCCACCAGTATTGGTACCTCCGCGAGAAGAAAGTCCATTGTTACTATACTTGTCCGTCTCAGAGAATGTATTCGGATGTGTATTCGGACAACATGATGAAACTGGAAAGAAGGAACGCGCGATCTACTATCTTAGCAAGAAGCTTACTCCATATGAGGCTCGGTACACTCTATTGGAAAGAACATGTTGTGCTTTGACTTGGATCGCCCAAAAGCTGAGGCATTATTTGTCTTCATATACTACATATCTTATTTCCAAGATGGATCCATTGAAGTATATTTTCCATAAAGCTATGCCAACTGGAAAACTGGCGAAATGGCAAATGCTTCTGAGCGAGTTTGACATTGTGTATGTTACTCAAAAAGCGGTAAAAGGACAAACCTTAGCTGATCATCTTGCGGAAAATCCGATCGATGAAGAATATGAACCGCTCAAAACATACTTCCCTGACGAAGATGTGTTGTTCATAGGAGAAAGCATTTCTGAGTTACACCCTGGTTGGAGTGTATTCTTTGATTGAGCGGTGAATTATAATGGAGCTGGAATTGGAGCGGTTCTAATATCGGAATCCGGTCAACATTACCCCGTGGCGGCTAAACTTCGATTTCATTGCACCAATAATATGGCGGAGTACAAGGCTTGCGTTCTTGGCATAATGTTAGCCATCGACATGAATGTCCAAAAGTTACTGGTAATTGGAGATTCAGACTTGTTAATTCACCAGGTTCAAGGGGAATGGACCGTGAAGAATCCAAAGATTGTACCATATGTACAACTGGTGCAAAGATTGTGCAAAAGATTTTGAAATATAGAGTTTATGCACACTCCAAGGTTGCAAAATGAATTTGCCGATGCTCTTCCCACTATCTCCTCTATGATCAAGCATCCAGATCAGAATTACATTGATCCTTTGGAGATAGATTTAAAGGAACAACCTGCTCATTGTTCGCATGTCGAAGCGGAACCAGACGGAAGGCCTTGGTATTATGATATAAAGAAGTACTTGGAGACTGGAATTTATCCAGAAGATGCGACATCCAATCAAAAGAAGGCAGTACGTCGATTGGCTAACAATTTTTTTCCAAGTAGGGAAATCCTTTATAGGAGGACTCCAGATTTGGGACTCCTCAGGTGCGTAGATTCCATGGAAGCTACAAGACTTCTCGAGGAAGTACATGTTGGAGTCTGTGGACCTCATATGAACGGGCTTACCTTGGCAAAGAATATCCTTCGAGCTAGTTGTTTTTGGATGACTATGGAGCATGATTGTTGTAGATTTGTGCAAAAGTGTCATAAATGTCAAGTACATGGTGATTTGATTTGAGTACCCTCTCACGAACTTAACGCTATGGGATCACCTTGGCCATTCATGGCCTGGGGCATGGATGTCATTGGCCCAATTGAGCCACCAGCCTCTAATGGACATAAATTCATTTTGGTTGCCATTGATTACTTCACCAAGTGGGTGGAAGCAACTTCTTATAAATCTATGACGAAGAACATAGTAGCTGATTTTTTTCGTAACAACTTGATATGTCGATTTGGACTACCTGATTCCATTATTACAGAAAATGGTGCAAACCTCAACAGTCATTTGATGAAGGAGATATGTGAGCAATTCAAGATTACTCACCGAAATTTGACTGATTATCGTCCTCAAATGAATGGAGTTGTAGAAGCTGTCAATAAGAACATCAAAAAGATTTTGAGAAAGATTATTGATAATCACAGAGGTTGGTATGAGATGTTACCATATGCTTAGTTTGGATACCGAACAACCGTTAGAACATCAATCAGAGCAACTCCATACTTACTAGTATATGGGACAGAAATAGTAATACTTGCTGAAGTTGAAATACCTTCATTGAGGATCATTCAAGAAGCCGAACTGAGCAATGCTGATTGGGTTCGTAATCGGATTGAACACTTAGCCTTAATTGATGAAAAGAGGATGATCGTTGTTTGTCATGGCCAATTATATTAACAGAGAATGATTCGTGCTTTCAATAAAAAAGTGAGATCTCGAACAATATGAAGAAGGACAATTGGTCCTCAAACGCATCTTCCCCCATCAAGATGAGTATAAGGGGAAATTTGCACCAAATTGGCAAGGACCATACATGGTTCGTAAAGTGTTATCTGGAGGTGCCTTGATCTTGTCAGAGATGGATGGCCAGGAGTGGCCAAAACCAATCAACTCAGATGCTGTCAAGAGATACTACATCTGAAGATTAGTTTTTCTCTCATCACTTTCCTTGTAGTCGTATCATTTGCTTGTAATTACTTATGTCAAGTTTTAATATCCTTGTATTGAACTACGTCTGACCTGAATTCTCAAGAATGAGATACGTAGGCGGCCTATGTCGGCCTCGATCATTTCTTTATCAAAAATTTCCTATTTCTGTTAATCCTCGAGAGGGGAACTACGTTTGACTTGATCTCTGCCTTAACGAGATACGTAGGCGTCACAACGGCTCGGTCATACACCCCATAAAACTTTCATTTCCCTTAATAATTGAAACTGGGGCAGAATTTTTGAGAGGAGCTAAAAAATTCTAAAGATCCTTCGCTAGCAAGACACGATTAAGCATGCATTAGGAAAAGGCAACTAGGGCAGAATTTTTGAGAAGATCTCAAAAATTCTGCAAGTCTTCCTACCAAAGATTTGAGAAATGCCAAGATATTTCATTGGGGCAAAAATTTTTGAGAAAATCTCAAAATTTCTATCAAGTACTATCAGAAGTTCAAAGTTAACGACAAGTAATCTCCAGCGTGATCAGAAGCTCACGAACCCCAATATCTCATAAATTCAAAGTTAAACTTCAATTATCTTTTGGTTTCCCCAGCTCAAAAGGACTTTTAGATTGGATATATCGAAACTTGAACGGAAGTGTTCATTTAAGCTTTAATGTGACATGACACTTGGCAGTGACCCTCATCAAATTACTTTTCAAAAATCTATTTTTCTTAAAACTTTAGATACATATCAAATATTTTGTATAAAATATAGATCTATCTTATGTCTACCAAGAAGCGGGAAGTTAGAATCAATCAGCAAAAAATAGCAAGAGGAAGAGCAAGCGATCAAAGAAGTCAACACAGATTAGTTTATTTAAAACTAATAAATTTTCTGTGGATGCAGGTTTACAAGGATATAAAGAGATCATCATGTTCAACAAATATTGAAAAGTCATAAGAGCAAAAGCGCCCAAGACTGATATTTTTTTTATGCAGGAAAAGACATTGATATTCCTACGATAAAAGTAGTTAACTTGGTATTTTGAATAACAATGTCTTGTTCATATTTCTCAACAAAAATAGGAGCCACAACGAAGATACAAGTGGTCAAAGAAAAAGTAGGTGAAAGCATCGAGAGGATGGCAGTTTAATATGTACAAATGACTACAATAAAATCATATTGCATTTTCCAACGTCAAACACGTCTGAAGGGCACACGTAAGACACATCAAATATCGAAGAGAATTTGGAGTGCAACTTGCCAAATATATTCATTATCACATTAAAGTTGGAAAAGGCTAACTTTGAGGGATATTTGTAAGTCACATTGATACCAGACACGGTGATGTGCATTGCCGAAAGGCCATTTCATATCATGTCATTGGAGGTGGTGATGTCATTGTCGAGAGGGCCATCCATAATATATTATCAGAGGTGATAATATCATTACCGAGAGGGCCATCAACATTATATTACCAAAGGTAGTAATGTCATTAATGAGAGGGTCATCCATATTATATTATCAGAGGTGATAATGTCATTGCCGAGAGGGCCATCAACATTATATTACCAAAGGTAGTAATATCATTGCCAAGAGGGCTATCCATATTATATTATCGGAGGTGATAATATCATTGCCAAGAGGGTCATCCATATTATATTATCGGAGGTGATAATATCATTACCGAGAGTGTCATCCATATTATATTATCGGAGGCGATAATATCATTGCCAAGAGGACCATCCATATTATATTATTGGAGGTGATAATATCATTACCGAGAGGGTCATCAATATTATATTATCGGAGGCGATAATATCATTGCCAAGAGGGCCATCCATATTATATTATCGGAGGTGATAATATCATTACCGAGAGGGTCATCCATATTATATTATCAGAGGTGATAATATCATTAACGAGAGGGTCATCCATATCATTTGCCGGAAGAAGTGATATTATTGCCAAGAGGGTCACCCATATTATAATATCAGAGGTGATAATATCATTACCGAGAGGGTCATTCATATCATTTGCCAAAATAGGTGATATCATTGTCGAGAGGGTCATCCATGAACATATTACACCATATAAATTCATCCTATATTACGTCAAAATGGAGGAGGTTGACATTTGAGAAGAATTATAAATCACATAAACTTTGGAAAGATACCTTATTTGCTCTACGTCAAAACCGGAGGAGGCTGATGTGCAAACGTAGTAAAGACACTACTTTCCTATTTGAATTACAGTTTCTACTAATGGTTTTTATCTTAGTCTTTATCTAGGAAATCCTGGAGGATGCATTCTCAATTAAACCACAGGTGTGGACGTCATCAAAAAGGATGCAGCACAACGTGGAACTTTTTCTTAGCAGCGAACTGGGACCAGTCTGAGGAGGAATATCAAACTCCCTGGACGCGAGCTGAGGATTGACTTCCACCACAATCAAACCACACCCCTATCAAAAGGCATGTGGGTATTTTCTTGGGGTCTTACAGTTTTAGTTTTGCATCCGGTTTAATTTTCGACTCCAACTGGAAGCAAATCTTCAAATCCCAGTGACAGTACACCAAAAGTTTTGAAAACTATGTCTGTGTAAGTTCTTACTTATGGATGTGAAGAGCTCCTCATTCATGACTAAGAGATTGCAAGCCTTTTTTTTAGAACTCGATTTATTTGTCACTCTTCCTGAACCAAAGGTTATCTTAGCATAATAGATTTCCTTTCCAAAAGATTGAGTTGAACTACAGACGGCCTGATTCCTGAGGTCGAAGGATATGTAGATAGACTCCATGTTGAAGACTCGGCTGTATTCCAACAATCTCTCTTAAATCTTATTTTCGAGTATTTCGATTTCTCCATAGTTTGATATCGTGATAAATTTTTGAATTTTATAACAAAAAAATCATGTGTCAACTCAAGCGTTGTTTTGAAATAAATGGCCTGAATTCTCATGTAAATTAAGATACGTAGGAAACTCAATGCTAAGGTCCGGTCATAATTCCTCAAAATCCATATCGAGCCTTTCTTTCAAAGAGATGAAAATGGATTCGGTCAAAATTGGATTCGTCAATCTTCTTTGCCCAGGTTCTCTTTCATCGACCCAGGTTCTCTTTCATCGACCCTACCCAAAGAATGGGGCAGTTGTTGACACCCAATTTTGACTCTATGCAATTCGAGTTAATTATCGAGCTTCTCCAGTTTCAAACAATTTGAAATAATCGTCTTTGAAAATTCCTAAAAAATATATATATATTTTAAAATCTCTTTTTAATTAGTTTTGGTTAGTTCTTCAGAAATAATTATATAATTATACATATTGGTTTATATCATTTTCATCTTTTATATAAATATTTAATAAATAGCGTAAAAATAGTGTTTAGCATAAATACGTATTTATTTCCTTTAAATTAGTGAATTTTATAAATTTTGTATAATTAGTTCTCTATTTTAAGTAATGAACTTAGGTCTTGATAATTATTTTGTATTGTTTAAATTAAGAAGTTCGAATAATTAATTGATAATTATCCATCTCATTTTAATTTTGACCGAATTTAGTTATTTGATTCAATTTGGTCATACCTAAATCTAATTTGGTTAGAATAGAAACTAAAGTGGTCAAATTTTAAATATAATGAGTCATCCTTTTAATTCTTGAACATCTACACACATATACATATAATAATGCACACTCTCGTCTCTCTTTTTCTTTTCTAACTCACGCTCCAAACCAAAGACACACTCCTCTCCCCTTTCTTCCTCCAAAGCGCAAAAGTCAATAGCAAGAACCCTAATTTCTTCATCCAACGACACCTTCCATCACCATTGTTAGTCCCTCCCTCCATATTCAAAGATTGCAGACCTCGCGCTAGATTTGTTGACTTTGGATTAGATAAAAATCTCACCCAAATCTGATGCGATTCGGAGCTATCACATCGAATCCGGATTTTTGGGGTATGTTCTCCTCTTACTCGTTTTCTCCTCCATTATTTTCAATCAATCTCTCATCACCCGCTAAAACGACTATTTGAATTCAAACCTTTATTTTTGCTATAAATACATGATATGTGTGTCATTTAAAGATACTCAGGAAGAGGATTGAAATTTGAAGGTTGGAGAATAGTATTCTCTGAAATCGAACCCACGAAGGTTTGAGCCTCAGATTTTCAAGTTCTTTTGTTCATCTGTTGGTGGGGTCAGTAGTAGTAGGAAGCTCTTCGACTCGTTTGTCTCAGTCACTGCTGCTTCGGAGAAGGTACACTCTTCCCATTTCTCATATTTTTTTATTTATTTTTGCTTGTAAATGTGTTGTTTGATTCGCTGTAGGCTAGATTTAGTCTTAATTATTTCCATTCTGTCGTTGGGTTAGTTAGTTTATTCAGTAGCTTGTCGTTATGTTTAAGTCTCAGCGTCATAGCTTGGTTTCTCATAAGTTGATGTTTCCGTATTCTTGAGTTCATTTGGGATTATGATTCTGCTTCTTGCTTAGTTTCGATCATACGCAAATTTAGGATTGACTTGTAGGTCATATTGTATTCAGTTTGATGCTTGTTGTATGAATTCTCTTATGACATACCTGTGATTGTTTTCATCTAAGTTAAGTAGATTGTCGGACTGGATTCTCTGCTTGAAACTCTGTTCGAAATTCATACTTGTTCTCTTATGGTTTACACTTAATGTTTCATTATTCATGTCCTGTTTATGGTTTAGCTTGAATTTCAGAATGTTGCTTAAAGTTTGTTTAAGTATGCACTGGTTAAATCTTTGATTTATCTGCTCGACTCGAAGTTCATTGTCGCTATTGTATCATTCTATATTAAAGTATGAATCTAAGATATTTTCGAGTTGGTTAGCATGTTTTAAATCTGTCCGGTTATGTTTGATGTTGTTATTGGAGTGATTTTTTTTGTTTAAAGATAAGGAAGCCAATTAGCGTTTTAAGTCGCTAGTATTGAAATATTTTGCCAAGTTGTATGGGTATCTTAAATTTGCCCAAGTATTTTGGTTACTGCGACAATTTGGGGTGCTTAATTGGTTTTGTATGTTTTTAACTACTATGTTGGAATTCTGTTTTCATCCTAAAAGAAAAGAAGAGTCCCAAAACATGCAAACAATGTTACTTACTTCCCTTAAATGCTTCCAGATTTTATTTTTTATTCTTTTTCTCTTCTAATTTTATTACCCAAAAGCATCATCTTTCTCTCTATTGTTAGTTCATATTAGCTCATTATATTCAATTTGTGTTTGTTTTGCTTAGAATAGGATGACTAATGTCCACAGGAGCTTCTTTTTTTTTTACCTTCAATTTGATGTGATCTGCTTTAGTTGTGATCTAATTAATGACTATTTAGTTTCAAATCTCTACCACTAATATTCTATATTTTGGATTGGTGGGGCACTGGTGAGTTATTAATTTTTATTTCTTATTTGTTTACATGTGACACCAATCCGAGTCCATTTCGGACTCTCCCTTGTATATCGATGAATTATTTCGAGTCAGCCTCATCATGTTCGAGTGTACGGGAAGCTAGAATACATGGATTGGTAGCTAGTATACAGGAAAATTCCAGGCGAAAATGGGTCAAAAGCCCCACGGAGTGAAGCTCAAAGGAGCTATTTGGCAACAGATGGGCTCTAAGTCTAAAATGCCATAATTGGTAGATGATGGCCAATTGCCCAAGCGTTTTATCAGTTTATTCTAATATTGCTTCTCATCTATTTGTTTGTGAAATATTATTTTGACTTAACTCAACTTTAAATAACTTAATTGAATTCCCTAAAAGATGAACTAATTTCTTTTGTGTTGGTTTATTTGATTTTATCAACTCTTGTCTTTATAGTCAATTAAATTTTAGTCGAAATTTCCACTTGTCTTCAATTAATTTAAGATAATTTCTTTCCTTCATTGACTAAATTTGTTTAGGTTATGATCTATAAAACAATTCAAATAAATTATATTATTAAAGTTCTAATGTTAATCTATTTTTACAAACTTGATCTATTTTTTAGCACCATTAATTTATTTCAAATGTTTTAATCCTTATTTTGACAAAATTTGCTGAATTATTTTAATCGCTTGAGTTCTTTTTCCTTTCAAGTGATTTTTCAAAATATTGCGTATTTATATATGAATGAAATAAAAATAAAAGAAGTAAGCAAGCAAAATTAATTAAAATAATCTTTCTTTACTTGTTCGTTTCTTTACAAAGTTAGTCAAAAATATTTTGGTCAAGTCGTAGGATAATCGTGTGTTAGCGGACACTTCAAATGCTTTAAAAACCTTCTTGAAGTGTAAATGAGAACCTCTTATCCATTTTCTCTAAATTTATAAAGACTTAATCTGTTAAAGTCTTTTTAAATAAAGTTTTCTTATTTTTAAAAAAAAATTAAGTGGCGACTCTTTTCTAAGTATTTTTCTCAAATTGTTTTATACTTAGAACATTTCAAAAAGGTGATTTTTCTAAAGATAATAAAATTACGACATAACAGAAATGACGACTCTGCCTTGAATATTACTTATATGAGAGATAAGAACCATAAAAGAAATATATTTTATATGTTCAGATATGTTTCTAAAAAAATACGGAATAGTTAGTATTGTTCTTATTATAAACATTATATATTTCACCAAAAAAAAAATCATTTCGTTGGGGTAGCTAACTGATTATACATATGTTAGTGATAGTTTATGTCCACAATTTTTCTCTCTATTAATCAATGGGTGTTGTAAAAGAATAAAAATATCATAACAATTAATGTTTTCTAATGCAAAATCAAAAAATTGAGAAAGACACATTTTTAGAATTTATAGTCTCACGCGCGAAGCGCGGGTAAATTGATCTGTAATGAAATAATATATAGAAGGTCAAATGTCATGATCCGCCACTTCATCATACCACTTAATTAGTATAAAGATTCTAGAGTTAGGAAGAAGATCTTAAATCTTAAAAAGACTCTAGAATCTCCTACAAGAGTTCTTGAAAGGTTTAGAATACTCTACACATGTAGAGAATTCTAGAAGAATGACCTATTTGTAAATATGTAGGGACTTGTATAAAAGTTATTATTTATTTATTAGCCCCTAATATATAGTATAAATTGAAGAACATTCATTTGTAATACAACTAAGCAAGCCCTAAGATAATTAGATTATTTCATTATTTGATCATATAATATCATATACATACAAACCAAATATACAAATTAAAATTAAAGAAGAAAATTCATTTTGATCGTCAAATTCTAAAGGGATCAAAAGTCGCTTTAATTTGATCATATAGTATACACAAATTTTATGTGCGGCAAATTTTAGGTCTTAATTATTTTATAAAAATGGCAAAAAAAATAGCCTTAATAACCATTAGATAACAATATATTTATTTTTACCTAGATAAAAATATTTTTTTTTTAAACATAGGAAATATATTATAAAAAAAAAAAGAGTGTAATAATGAAACTCATGATTTTCACCCAATCCATGATCTTCTCACATTTTTTTACCTTCAACAATTTACTCAAGTTTGTTATATGTTCTCTCCCATCAAAAAAAGGGTTTTTAATCAAAATAAACCTCTCTACATCCATATTCTGAAAATTTAATCAATTATGGATACCAACAGTGTTTCAATTCTACTTCAACACAACGGACGATGGGACGCATCAGGTATGTGTGATAACTAACAACTAAATTGGTGATAGTTTTAAGTAATGTATGTAACATATTTGGTGTTTTTATTTTCCGTGATTGTTATATGGTAAACGATTTGGTTGGGTATATATATATTTTTTTTTACAGAAATTTTTTGTTTTCTTTCTTGAATTTTAATTCGAAGCCAGACAATATTAGAATTATATTATTATATATGACGGTGTATTTTAAGTCGTTTAAAACCATGAAGATCGGAAGTGAGATTGGATAGATAATTTGGTGTAATCGATAGTATATATTAACTTGTTATCCATCTGTCAATTCGTGATTGTTTTGAGGCATCAGTTATGGTGTAATTGTGAGTGTTTTTAAAGTTGATTATGACAGGTGTATTATTAATTATATTTTGGTAGATTATTTGGTGAAATTGATGGTCTATTTTGAGTTACGATTTAACGCCAAAATTCGGTGAATTTTTTTTTGGTAAATGATTAGGTCTAATTGATAGTTTGTATTATTGATTGTATTTTGGTAGATTATTTGGTGAAATTGATGGTCTATTTTGTGTCATGTTTTAACGCCAAAAATTCAGTGAATTCTTTTTTGGTAAATGATTAGGTGTAATTGATAGTGTATTTGTTGTAAATGATATAGTGATAAACAATATTGTATATTATGTTTTAAATGAACACCACCATTCTTTAATTTTTTGGGTATATTTTGTTGGTTCAATTGATATATATTATGGTATAAGTATTGAAGTGATTGATAGTGTAATTCTGAATGTTTAGGTGTATTATTGAGGGTTTTGTTAAGTTGATTATGACGGTGTATTATTGATTGTATTTTGGTAGATTATTTTGGCAAAATTGAATGTCTATTTTGAGTTATGTATTAATGTCATATTCAGTGATTTTTTGTTGGTAAATGATTAGGTGTAGTGTTTATATTAGGTTTTTAATGAACACCAACATTCTTTAATTATTTGGTATATTTTGATGGTGTAATTGATGTATTTATTGGTACATACATTGATGTAATTGTTAGTTTTTAGGTATACCCATAGAAAGTTGACAGAAGAAATAATAAATTGGTTATATTATATGATTAGCATTTTCATATAAGCAAAAATATTTTGTAAACCAATATGTTTAATTTGAATACATTGAAATCGCCATTCTGTTTGTATGTGATATATGTGATGATACTTATTTAATAAACTCACTAATTATTATGGAGATAAACTAACAATACGTTGTAATCCAATACAGGTAAGTACGTTGATTACAATATTGAAGGAGTGATATATGATGCAAACAACAAATAGAATCATCACGGAGATTATTGTTCAGCCTATTATGGTAATAACAATTTTCAAGATACTTATGCAATTCCAATAGAACCATTGTCTTGCGAAAGTACTTGGGATATTTCATCGCATATTTTTGAAGAGATGATGATACCACCAATTGCAAGAAAACAATCAGACAGACCACCAAGTAACGACCGTAAGAAGGGATTCAACGAAGAAACATTCAAGAGGAGTAAAGTGACTTATAGTAAATGTGGTACACTCGGGCATACAAAAAGACTTGCCCCAAATTTGTTTTTCAGAATTAACATTGGTGTATTATTTTCAGTTAATTTTTTTGTTGTTTTCAGGCAAATATTCTGCATTTGAATCTTTTAGGTTTATGTTTGAATCTTGATTTGTTTATGAATGATAATTGCACTTTTATCCAACATTGATTAGTGTTGAATGGCTTATTTGTATTATTGGTGAATTAATTGTCATACAAGTTGGTGTTAGAATGTGTGATTTTTAGACTATTGGATCTATATTCAAAATTGATTTGCTAGTTCTTGACTATTGGTATAATTATCGTTGTAACGTTGGTGAATGCATGTTATGTTAATACAATGTTGTTTTCTTGGTGACAAATGCAATACAACATGTTCATAATAATAGATGCTAATTATTATGGCTGAATATTGATATTATATACAAACCTATCACATTGAATTTTTAAACGACCAAATATACTTAAAAAGGATAGTTTGACACCACAATGAAACACAACATATTGACACATATATACAAAAACAATTAAAAGTAGTCTTCATTCATTTGAATACAATATCGTAATTACGTAATATTGGTGTAATAAGCACATACATAATTGGTGTAATAGTGGTGTAATAAGCACAAACGTTCATAATAATGGTGGTATATAGAGTCTGAATTTTTGATATTATATACCAACCTCAAACATTGAATCTGTAAACAACTACTTAAATTAAAAGAGTTGGTTTGAAACAAGAATGAACACACATTGTTCACGTAAAATATTGGCATAATATTGATGTAATAATGACACATGTTTATAATAATGATGGTATATAGTGTCTGAAATGTTGGTATTATATATCAATCTCACACATTGCATCTGTAAACGTGAGGGATGGTATATGTTAGGGTCATATGAAGGGTTAAAATGTTGTATTATATACCAAGCTGACACAATTAAGTTAACACAATGAACTTAACAAAAATAATTAACCAAATAAAAAGTAGTTAGACTCCAAAATGAAACACAATATCCAAAAGTGATATCCATAAGCACCAAAACTGATCGAGAAAACAATTAAAATGATATCCAAAAGTATTAAAAAAAGAACAAAATCCAACAATAAAGTTCATGAAATTTTGTCTTAAAGTTACATGCTACTTTTTAATCCTCCCCCTTCCGGATTAACTGACCACCTTTTCCATATGCTTAATTTTCACTAACAGTATCAGTATCAAACACCTTCTCCTTACCCTTCCTATTTGTATTAACAATAGAATCTGTTTTTTTGTTGAACCTTGCTGGTTGAGGAAGAATTAATGTGTAACGATCCGAACCGTCGTTATATAGGAAAGGAAAAAATGTCAGGGAAAACTGGGCCCATCATCCCGCCAGAGCGGGCCAGATGCCGTCAGGGCAGCGGCGCTCCAATGGGATAGTGCGCACCAGAGCGGGATGGACGGGACAGAATTTAAATAACGCGAAATCTTATTTTCTCCTTTTTTCAAAAACACCAAA
>JAJONR010004972.1:0-27560 GCA_029582245.1 Solanum etuberosum
CTTCTGAAACCTCAGCCATGTCTCATGAATTGGTTCACCATCCACTCGTTTGAAGTTTTGAATATTATCTCTCAAAGTCACCATCTTCGAGGGAGGGAAAAACTTTATATAAAACGAATTTGTGAGCTCTTCCCAAGAAGTGATTGAATCCCTTGGTAACTCAACTAACCACTTTGTGGCTTCCCCCATTAGGGAAAAGGGAAACAAACAAAGTCGGACCGACTCTTGAGTAATGTTCTTGAAGGAAAAGGGCCCACACACATCCACAAATTTTTTGATGTGGTCATGAAGGTCTTCAGTGTAGCTAAACCTCCAAATAGACCTTTCATTTGCATAAGCTGCAACATAGTGCTAGTCACATGAAACACCGCATTGCCCACAACCGGAGGTAATCAAATAGCACCTGCACTTCTCAACTGATCTTCATTGACATCGTGCAAGTTACCGATGTCATCATTATGCCCAAGTTGGCTAACATTGCTCCCGTTAACACTCATCTCTTCTCATGTTCAAGAGCAGCCAACAAAACACAAAAATAATTTGATTCAACTACAACACAATCAGTCCACAACTAAACTTCACTAAAAGAATTCTAAACACCAGTTCCCCGGCAGCGGCGCCATTTTTTATAACGCTCAACTACACTTCATCCAATTCGAAGTGTAGGCGGTCGCAATCAAGTATAAACCCAATGAAGAGTTGGTGTCGATCCCACAGGGAGAGGTATGGTAAAAATTGCAATTAAGAAGTGAAATAGTGTTCTAATCGTTTGTAGAAGTAAACATTTTCGAAGAAATTAAAGTAAATGGTAGGGGTTTGACAATTAATGTCAATTGGGGGGATTAGAGTGAACAATTAACAACTAAGAACACATGAGGGTAATCAAGTAGAGAGGGATCCTTGGTAGTGTGATCGATTGAACTCCAATTTCTCTATATGAGTCATTATCACTTACTAACAGTCGTAGAATCTTATTGAGTAGGCCAGGCTTTAGGTGTAACAGCCATTTCTCAATCAACTATTACGAATCAAGCGAGTTCTCTCGAACCTCGACAAGCATAACAAATATAAACAGCCCAATACCTCAATTAATCTACTCTTTCAAGCTAGATTGGTAGGATTGAATTTAGACCCACTTTCTCAAGCCAAGTTTACAATAACCCAATCACTACAATCATCAATTCATAGTTTTAACTATAAAACCTCTTTCTCAAGCAAGCTTAGAATGCTAGACTAGAACTGCATTTGCAACTACAATTCATCAATTAAAACTCAACTACTAATTGAACTCACTTCAAATCAACAATCAAATTAATAAATACTCACACCCATAAGCTAATTGAAGCATTCAATCACATAATCACACCCCCAAGAATGGGGGTTTTAGCCACACATAATAAAGAGCAAGAAATAGTTACCAACTATATTTTCCATTAGCATGGGTAACAATCCACAAGTCTTCAAAATGCATAAATTGAATTCAAAATCCAATAAACCCTAAATATCTACTCAAAAACATAAAGAACAGTGTTAGGGATCAAAAACCCAATGTAGGAACTCTCCAAAATTTCAGAACTCTCATCAAAAAATCCAAAAAACACTTTTAAAAATGCATTTATACGCTTCCAGATTTTCAAATTCGGAGCTACTCGGTGAAGTCATTCGGGTATCACCGACCAGGTCGGCGATGCGCTGAGTGTTCTTTTCATAGCTTTTTGGCTTGGCTTTTACCCTTATTTGTTGTAACTTTAGGCGATCGAGGTCGGGCTCGCCGATCTATTTGGCAATGCGCCAAGTGCTCCTTCTTCTCGCCTTTTTGGCTTCCACTTTCATCAATTGCTCTGTAACTTTAGGCGGGCTCAATCTCCATCGCCGATCAGTTCGGCGCTACACCGAATTACCCTTTCTATCGCCAAGTTGGCTTTGTCCATGGCTGGCTTGCTGTAATTTTGGCGAGCATCGGCCTTGTCTTTCTTCAGCTTTTTCGCTCTTTTCTACCCTGTAATGTCCTTGCCTTGCTATTTTGCCTTCTTTGCTGGAATAACATTTACATATTAGTTTAGAGCATAAAATAGGCATTTAGGACACTAAAACTCTGAATATTAAACCCTAAATGAGTCAAAATCTCCGGCTCATCAGACAGGCCGAAGGGATCGGCGATGGCGATCAAGCTTGCTGAAAGTTCCAGAACAATTTGATGAAAGAGCCAATCCAAAGGGCGAGAAGAGGAGCAACTCGACGAATCACCGAACTGGTCGGTGAGCCTAACTTACTTCACCGAGTTGACCCCTTGCAGAAATTCTTAGAACGTATAAATATAATTTTTTAAAGAAGAAAAGGAGTTCCCACACTGTTTACCTCTGGGTTTTTGAGTTTTTACAATCTAGAACATTGTCTTTACAATTTCTAGCATTTGTTTCGGATTTAGATTTAGAGATTGCAATTTTAGCTAGGATTTCGACGTTTGAGGATTGCAGATCATTAGCAAATCAGAGGAAAAACCTTTTTGGTAATAATTTCTAGTTGTTCTCTATGTTTAGCTAAAAACCCCTTATCTTAGGGGTGTGATTATGTAGTTGAATGCCTTAATTAGCTAATGGATATTGTTAGTTGTTGAATTTACTATTGTTTTAAAATGGGTTCAATTAATTGTTCATGTTTCAATTGAGGAATTGAAGTTGCAAATTTAATTCTAGCTTAGCTCTCTATGCTTGTTTGAAAAAGTGGTAATCGAGTAGAATGATTAACTGATGATTGTATTGATTACGTCTTTAAAATTTAGCTTCAGAAAGTAGGTTTGATTGTGTCTTTACATACCCAGCTTGAAAGAGTGGGTTTGATTGCATTTTTATAAACCTAGCTTCAAAGAGTGGGTTGATTAAGGAATTTGGTTGTTTTGTTGTGTTATGCTTGTTGAGGTTCGAGAGAACTCACTTGTAATCCAATAGCTGATTGAGAAATGGCTATTATACTCAAAACCTGGCCTACCCATTAAGATGCAACAACTTTGAGCAACTAGTAATCACCCGTTATGCAAAATTAGCATTCAACTGATCAGACTTCTAAGGTCCACTCTCTAATTATTTACTTCCCGTGTTATTCATCTTAAATTGGTTACCCAAATCCCCCATTTGATATTAATTGTTAAAACTTTGTAATTTATTTTAATGTTGCAAAACCTTTACTTCTACAAATAATTAGGACACGATTTTACTACTTAATTAAATTCTCTACCTTATCACTCCCTAGGGGATCGACCCCAAATCTTAGTTGGGTTTATACTTATTAGCGACCGCCTACACTTAGAATTGGATGAAGTGTAGTTAAGCATTATAAAAAATGGCACCGCTGTCGGGGAGTGGTGTTTAGAATTCTTTTATTTGAAGTATAGTCGTGAACTAACTTTATTGTAGTTGAATTATCTTATTTGTGTTCTTGTTGGCTGCTCTAAAACAGGTGAAGAGATGAGTATAACTGGGAGCAACACCAGCCGAATTGGGAAAAATGATGACATTGGAAATTTTCATGATGTCAATTAGGATCAGTTGGGAAGTGCCGGTGTTATCCGATTGCCCACAACTGTGGGCGATGTGGTGTTTCATGTGTCCAGCACAATGCTGTAGCTATTGCAAATGAATGGTCTCTTTGGCGAATTTTCTCATGAGGACCCTCATGACCACATCCAAAACTTCGTGGATGTGTGTGGACCGTTCTCTTTCAAGAACATCACTCAAGAGTCAATCCGACTCCGTTTGTTTCCATTTTCTCTAATGGGGAAAGCAACGAAGTGGTTGACCGAACTACCAAGGGATTCAATTACTTCTTAGGAGGAGCTCATAGAGGTGTTTTATGAAAGGTTTTTCCCTCCTTTGAAGATGGTCAAGTTGAGGGATAATATTCAAAACTTCAAGCGTATTGATGGAGAACCGATCCATGAGACATGGTTGAGGTTCCAAAAGTTGTTGCTTCAATGTCCTACTCATGGGTTGTTGGACATGTGTTATTGCAATATTTCTATCAGAGTATTGACACGGTTAACAAACATGTTGCAGACCAACTCATCTGAGGTGGAATCATGATACAACCGTTTGACATAGCATCAACCCTCCTTGATGAGATGACAAAAATTAATCGTGCTTGGTATACAAGAGAAGATTAGGTATCTTCTTTGAACCTTGGGATGACGAAGGAGCAAATGGAAAAGAACCAAGAGAGAGATGAAAACATGGCTAAGATGATGACCCAAATGGACCTATTGGCGAGGCATGTCGTGGGAAGTGGTTACAAGGCTATAAATATTGCCAGTACTAATAGTGGTGTAAACCTTGATGAAGCACACTTTGAATCCATGTATAATGAAGAAGTGCAGTTCGTAGCAAACCAAGCGGGGGGGTTCTCGTCCGAACAGTCGGGTGGGAATCAAGGTTGGAATAGAGATCACGATGATAGTTGGAGAGATCAAGATCGTGAATGGTGTGACCGTGGTGCAAATTGGAGGGATCGAGATGGTGACAAAGATCACTATGTGCCTCCTCATGAGCGTCAAAAGCCAAAAGAATCAAGGGCTGATCCTAAAAACTTCCGCACCGAAGATATGCTTCCTCGCATCTTGAATAAAGTAGAAGGATCGGACAAGGTGCTCAAGGAGATAAAATATGAAGTCTCTTCTATTAACCAAATGGTCACATCACACTCGGTATCCATTAAGCAGCTGGAAACATAGATGGGTCAGATCTCAGCTCATTTAAATCCAAGACCGAAAGAGGGGCTCCCAAGTGATACTTTGGTGAACCCAAAAAATGAGGCATGCTCCCATGGCCACATCGTGCCACGACGTTAAATAAGGCACTTATTGAGAGGCAACCCAAGTTTTATTTTGTGTTGTTTGAATAACGTTTGTTAAATGTGCAGGTTGAAAATTCAAAGTTTGGAAGAAATAGGCAAATGGGCAAGCTCAGAACTCATTCGGCGTACCACTGAGTAGTTTGGCGAGGCCGATGTTGATCACCTTTTGGACCAACTAAATGGTTGGAGTTCTGGTAACTTCGGCGAGCTAAAAACTATTTGGCGCGTCGTTGAGTGGATCGGTGACATTAATGAGGCTTGCCTACTGAGGCGAAAACTGAAGGGTTAAAGGCTTTCAATCGTTTTAAGTTCAAAACCTCTCCTTATTTTGAACTTTTTGACCCTTGCACTCTCACAACTACATTTTAAATCTTAGTTTGTACTTAATTTTTGCATGGGTGTCATTGTGATTGGAATTCGTCGCATTGCTCGCCTTTGTTTTTGCCTTAATTGTTTCCTTGTCTACTTCTGAGGTTGGTGTCCCGAATTAGCCTTAATTTCATGATATGTTCTGAGCATGCTTGTAAGTAGTTGTTGGATCTATTGTGTGTCTTTGTGTGTTCAATCGATTGTTGAATATAATTTTCTGATCGAGCATGTTAGATATTGTGTTTGGCCCAAATGAGTTTAAATTGCTTAAATTACGGGTTTGCATGTTGGTCTTTGTGTGGGTGAAGTCAGAGTAACCCAAATTCCACCAAACAAATTGAATTTGCCCAATAATGGATCGGGTAACGTCGTTAATAAGGGTAAAGGCGTTGTTTGGTCGAATATATTAACTTGGAGGAAGTCTGAGTACCCCGGGGTAGGTAATAGTATAGGTTAGACTTGAATTGCGTAGAATGGGGCTTTAATTTGGTTATCGTAGGTTGTGCATTGAGAATTGGGGGTTGGGGTAAGAATCTGGCACGATGGGCCATTTGGCGAGCTTAGTCTCGTCGAATGACTCGGTGGTTCGCCGACTGACTCCTCGCATCGCCTTTTTGCCCTAAAATATTGCTATTTTATTTTGTACCTTTCGATGATACGCTTGTACTCGCTAAGTTGACTCGGTGACTCACCGAATAGCCTTAGCATCGCTGTTCTAAAGCCTATTTTTTGCTAAATTTTCTGTAACTTTCTGCGAGACCCATTTTTACCACCGATTAGGTTCGGCGACTCACCAAATCATCTTTTGTCTTGCCTATTTGTGCTGATTTATCGTTGTATGGTTCTGTTACTTTCAGCGAGCACTCTATAGCTCGCCAAATGACTTCGGCGACGCGCTGAGTTGATCGGCGAGTTTTTTTACAACTTTTTGAAACTTGATATTTCGCTAACCATTTGCAACTGTATTCGTCTTGTTTGCTCGTTTTGACAAATATGGCTAGACCAAAAGTCCCAGTGAAGGGTCCTCAACCACCAAAAAGGGCAAAAGGGGTAGTGATTGTTGCTGAGGTTGCCCCTCTTCGACCTACTAAACCTCGACCTTCTCAAACAAGTGGTCGGGGAAAAGGAAAGCAACCAGCGGGGCCGAGTTCGAGCAGTTCCAGCTCTGACAACATGGGTGTATATTCCACCTACCTCACTACATCCAGTTCTGAGAATGAGGATGATGCAGGGTCTAGGACTCCAGTCTATGACTCAGAGCCAGCAAACGATCAGACATTAAAGCGCAGACGTACTGATTTGCGCTCAAGGGCATTGCATGATCCAGCATGACTCCCAACACTCCTGACACCTCCACCACCTCCACAACAGGCACCACAAGTGCCTCCAGCCCAAGCACCTTCGCCACGCTCGATGAACAGGCTGAAGGTTGCCAGTATGCAAACAATTCTAGAGGAGAAGAGGTTGTCCACAAATGGGGTAGTGGACAAATATCCAGTAGTGTGGGACACACTAAGATTCCACAAATTTGAGCAGTACACAAAGCCCCAGAGTCCATACGTGCCTACATGGGTCAGAGAGTTCTACAAGAGCCATGCACGGTTGATCCCAAAAGGGAAGTAGAAAGTTGGATCAGCAGAACCGTTAGAGTTTGTTCAGGTGCGTAGGTAGAAAATCAAATATAGTGAGACGGACAAAAATGAGTTGCTTGCTTGTACAGTCTGGATAGTCCATACATTGACTACTCAGCTCAACACCAAGTCGTTAGATGACTTGAAAGGGTGGTTGGCCGCATTGCTTTTCGATGCTTCACCCTCATGGATAGAGGCGGGGTTCCCAATTCAAAAGAAGGATATTAATGTCACTAGTCGATATCGGTTCGGCTTCATCAACAGCACCTTGATGCCATTCCAAAATGAGTCCATCGTCCGGCATCCGAAGGCTACACTTCTGGGGTGCATTATTGATTGAAAAGGGTTAAATTTGGGGTCGATTATTGCTCAGGAGATGGCCATGAGGGCCAAACGGAGTCAGAACTCATTGCCTTTCCCCGTTCTCATCAGTGATGTAACACCCCGTATGCTAGAACTACCAAAATGTAGATTTTCAGCAGTTGCAGGTGCAACCCACGGTTGCTACCCACAGACCGTAAGGTGACCCACGGTCCGTGCTGGTGGTCCGTGGGAGGCCACCTGCAACCCTCCCCAGAAAGCTCTGAAAAATTCATCTAAGGCACGACCCACGGCCAGACCCACGGACCGTAGGTAGGGCCACGAACCGCGGTCCAAGTCCGTCGATCGATGCCCCAGTTTCCAGCCCAAGTCGCGAACGATGGCCGACCAGCACAGACCGTCGCTCAATCCACAGTCCGTGGGTCTGGTCCGTCGGTTGGCCCCGACAGCAGTTAAGTCAGGGGTCTTTTGGTCTTTTCCTTATGCGTTAGACCCCTAAACTACGTTGTTTAAACCCTAAATTACGTAGTTTTGGCCATTTTTAGCCTAGAAACATAACTATAACTTACTTAAGTCATATCATTCATCAAAACATAGAAAAAATAGAGCGTAAGAGGAGAAAGGGGTCGAAAACCCTAGTTCAAGAATGCAGCAAGATTCCATCAGTTCATCCCCAAAATTGATAGATTTCTCTGTGAAATTCATCAGCAGGTTTATGGGATCTCACTAGTGGGTTTTTTCGCCCATTAGGTCCCTAGAATTCAGTCAGAATCTTGATTCCCTTGATATTATCTAGACCTAGGGTTTCTTGAATGTTAGAAATTGTTGGGTTTTAGCTGTTAGAATGATCCAAATCAGATTATCATGTTGTTGGTCAGTTTCTTGCATGAAATTCAGAAACCTAGCTATGTAGTTCCTTCAGTTCATGAATTACTCATGCTAGGCCTGCTATTTCAGTTATATACATGCTTCAGTTTACGAATGTCATATTATCAGATCTAATTGTTGCATTCTTAGAGTATGTATGTCAGAACATCGAGCTATCCATGTTTTACAGCATTCAGTCATAATGTTTTAATTTCATAATCAATTGGGAGTAGCTTAATACCGAGTGGACTAGGGTTCCAGCGCACCCTCATAGTCCCAGAACTACGTGCCCCGTAGGTTGTAAGTCCCATTTGTGGGCATCATTTTAGTGATCACGCCATTCATGCATTTATACCTCTAGCGGGGTATATTGTGTCCTCTCGATGGGGCGTATACATCGGACTCCATATTTAGCTCATGTGGTTTTATGTCCGTTATTAGTAGCTCCCATAATACAGTCAGATTCTAGTGCATTGACCAAGTTATCAGTTACAGTTCAGTATTCAGACTCAGCATATCATGTACTTGGTCATTGCATTCAGTTAGCTCAATATTCAATATATCTCAGTATTTACATTCAGTTCAGATTATATCATTGCTCTTATTGCTTTGTTCAGTTATGATTATTGTTCAACTTTACTCTATCCTGCATGCTCAGTACCTTTCAAGTACTGATGCATACTCTGCGCTACAGCTTCTCATGATGTAGGTTCAGGTTTTCAGCTTCCAGATCACGCATAGATCGGTTCTCGATCTTCAGCTCAGCAGTATTAGTGCTGAGTCCTCATTCTCTGAGGACGACAGACATGGTTCCTTTGCTTTTAGTCTTACTTTCAGTTTTTGGTAGATTTAGCTGGGGTATGTCCCAGCATTCCTAGTCAGTTAGAGGCTTTATTTATGACATAGTTAGAATCAGATTAGTATTTGAGTTTGACTTTTCAGTTGTTGTTAAAGTCTACGCATTTATATATTCAGAGGTAGTTTATAGGTATTCCCCATCATTTCAGATTTATCTTATGATTAGCTTCCGCACAGTGTTTATTGATTCACTTCTCTTTAAGTATGCTTATGTTATTCCAGAAGGGTTAGCTTGGGGTCACTCGTGATCCTAGATCCCGTGTCCGCCAACTGGGGGTAGCTCGGGGCGTGACAAACTTGGTATCAGATCATTAGGTTTAAGTGTCCTAGGATGTCTGAAAAGCTGCGCTAAGTAGAGTCATTTTCATGGGTGTGAAGTGCACCACATCTAATAAGGGGGAAGCTACGAAGTGTTTTAGGAAGCCTCACTTTCTTGATATTCTTATCATGCGTTTGTATGATCTCTCTAACTTATCGTTGTGCATTTCAGATCATGTCTCCTCGTAGAGCTAACGCAGCCTCCAGTCCCAGATCAGGAAGTTTTGAATGCAAAGTTTCAGAATGCTATCCAACTTTTGGCTTAGAGTGTGACTAACCAGAACAACCAGCAGGTTCCAGCTCCTACAAATGCTAATGTTGGGTCAGCTGCAGCTAGAGTTCGTGTTTTTGTTAGGATGAATCCGCTTGAGTTCTTAAGATCTTAGATTGGTGAGGATCCCCAAAACTTCATAGATGAGGTCAAGAAGATCTTTGGAGTGATGCAAGTGACAGGTAATGATAGGGTAGAGTTGGCATCCTACCAGCTTAAGGACGTAGTTCATATCTGGTATACTCAATGGGAAGAGAACAGGGGTACAGATGCAGCTCCTATCACTTGGGAATGCTTTAGTGAGACTTTTCTAGACAGGTTCTTCCCAAGAGAGTTGAGGGAGGCAAGAGCTCAGGAGTTCATGAATTTGAGACAAGGTAACATGACAGTCCAAGAGTATGGGACTCAAGTTCACCCAACTCTCCAAGTATGCTCCTCACATGGTTTCCGATTCCAAGGCTCAAATGAACAAGTTTCTGTATGGAGTGTCAGACTTAGTGAAAACAGAGTGCAGAAATGTTATGTTGCTGGAAAATATGAACATCTCTAGGCTTATGACTCATGCTCAGCAGGTTGAAGGAGATAAGCTTAAGGAAATAGCTAAGGACAAAAAGAAAGCTAGAACAGGTAACTATGAGTACTCTCAATAGATATCGGGTGGTGGAAATCGCTCTCAGTTTCAGCAGAAATCATCAGCTCCGGCACCTTCATCAGCTAGTGTTCCATCCTCTAGGTTCCGAAAGGATCAGAAAGGTAGGGCATCAGGCTCTAAGTCTCAGGGGAGTGTTTCAGGTACCAGAACCTACCCAACTTGTCCTAAGTGTGGTAAGAACCATCCGAGCGAGAGTCTTACAGGAAAAGAAAGATGTTTTGGATGTGGTCAATCTGGTCACACGTTGAGAGATTGTCCTTCTTCTAAGCAGGGTCAAGGAGGTAATAATAGTAGAGCTTAGTCCACAACTTCATCAGCACCAGCAGGTTGCCCGACTCAGCAGGGTAACTCATCTGGTACAGGTGGCGGTCAGTGCCAAAATAGGTTGTATGCTCTTCAGGCTCACCAGGATTAGGAATATTCTCCTGATGTGGTCACTGGTACGTTATGAGTTTTTAACTTAGATGTTTATGCTTTGTTAGATCCAGGGGCTACTCTTTCCTTTGTAACTCCTTATATAGAAGTCAAATTCGATGTTAGTCCATAAACTCTCTCAGAACCCTTCTCAGTCTCTACTTCAGTCGGTGAACCAGTTATAGCTAGATGGGTATACAGAAATTGCCCTGTCACAGTCTCTCAGAAAGTCACCTCAGTAGATCTTGTAGAGTTAGAAATGGTAGACTTCGATATCATTCTAGGCATGGATTGGTTACATTCCTGTTATGCCTCGGTCGATTGTAGAACTAGGATTGTTCGTTTTCAGTTTCCAGACGAACCAATCTTAGAATGGAAGGGCAGTAGCTTAGCGCCTATGGGTCGATTCATTTCTTACCTTAAGGCTAGAAAGATGATCTCTAAGGTTATCTATATCATCTAGTTTGGGTTAAGGATTCAAGATCTGAAACCCCAACCCTTGAGTCAATTTCAGTAGTTAATGAGTTTCCAGAAGTGTTTCCAGAAGATCTTCTCGGAGTTCCTCCCGAAAGGGAAATCGACTTCGAAATTGATCTCCTTCCAGATACTTAGCCTATTTCTATTCCTCCTTACAGAATGGCTCCAGCTGAGCTTAAGGAATTGAAAAGGCAGTTGAAAGACCTTTTAGATAAGGGCATCATCAGACCTAGTATTTTGCCATGGGGTGCACTAGAGTTGTTTGTGAAAAAGAAAGATGGTTCTCTCAGGATGTGCATTGGTTATCGGTAGTTGAACAAAGTCACAATCAAGAATAAGTATCACATCCCCAGGATTGATGACTTGTTTGACCAACATCAGGGTGTGAGTCATTTTTCGAAGATAGACCTCAGATCCGGTTATCATCAGCTCAGAGTCAGAGATAGTGACATTCTGAAAACAGCCTTCAGAAATCAGTATGGTCATTATGAATTTGTAGTTATATCATTTGGACTAACCAATGCTCCTGCAGCTTCCATGGATTTGATGAACAGAGTGTTCAAGCAGTATTTGGACTTGTTCGTTATCGTCTTTATTGATGATATCCTTATTTACTCTAGGAATGAGGAAGAACATGCGACTCATTTGAGAGTTGTTCTGCAAACTCTCAAAGATCGCCAGTTGTTTGCTAAGTTTAGCAAATGTGAGTTTTGGTTACAATCAGTTGCGTTCCCCAGGCATATAGAATCTAGCGAAGGGATCCGAGTGGATTCTCAGAAAATAGAAGCGGTGAAACAATGGCCCAGACCTACCTCTCCTACAGATATCAAAAGTTTCTTAGGTCTAGCAGGTTATTACAGAATGTTCGTGGAAGGATTTTCATCCATTGACTAAGTTGACTCAGAAAAAGGTTAAGTTTTAGTGGTTAGATGATTGTGAGAAAAGCTTCGCATAACTGAAAACTAGGTTGACTACAGCTCCGGTTTTGACTCTACCAGAGGGTTCAGATGGTTATGTTATCTATTATGATGCATCCAGAGTCGGCCTAGGTTGTGTGTTGATTCAGTGAGGTAAGGTTATAGATTATGCTTCTAGACAACTTAAGGTGCATGAGAAGAATTATCCGACTCATGACCTCGAGCTTGCAGCAATGGTGTTTGCACTTAAGATTTGGAGACATTACTTGTATGGTGTTCACAGACCATAAAGCCTTCAGTGTGTGTTCACCCAGAAAGAGTTAAATCTTCGCCAGAGTAGATGGCTTGAGTTCCTCAAGGATTATAACATGAATGTGCTTTACCATCCTGGTAAGGCCAATGTAGTAGTAGATTCCCTTAGCAGACTATCTATGGGTAGTGTAGCACATGTTAAGGAAGAAAGAAAAGAACTAGCAAAGGATGTTCACAGGCTTGCTCGCTTGGGAGTTCACCTTCTGAGCATATCAGATGATGGTGTAACAGTTCAGAATGGGTCAGAATCTTCATTGGTAGCGGAGGTTAAGGAAAAGCAAGACACTGATCCAATATTGCTTCAACTAAAGGGTGCAGTCCACCAGTAGAGAGTTGAGGTATTCTCCCAAGGGGGAGATGGTGTGCTTCGCTATCAGGGTCGATTATGTGTTCCTAAGGTGGGTGAGTTGAGACAACAGATTCTTGCAGAAGCCCATAACTCCAGGTATTCTATTCATCCAGGCGCCACTAAGATGTACTATTATCTGCGGGAAGTCTTTTGGTGGAATGGCATGAAGAGGGATATAGCAGGTTTTGTGGCTAAGTCCCCCAATTGTCAGCAAGTGAAGGTAGAACATCAGAAACCAGGGGGTATGAATCAAGAGATCAACATTCCTACTTGGAAGTGGGAAGTGATCAACATGGACTTCATTACAGGTTTACCTCGTACTCGCAAACAACATGACTCCATATGGGTGATAGTAGACAGAGTTACTAAGTCTGCACGCTTTTTGGCTGTTAAGACTACAGACTCGATGGAGGACTACGCCAAGCTTTACATTAATAAGATAGCCAGGTTGCATGGGGTTCCTTTGTCTATCATCTCAGATAGAGGTCCTTAGTTTACCTCTCATTTTTTGAAGTCATTTCAAAAAGGTCTTGGTACTCAGGTTAATCTTAGCACAACGTTTCATCCGCAGACGGATGGTAAGGCAGAGCATACCATTCAGACCTTAGAGGACATATTGAGAGCTTGTGTGATCGACTTCAAGGGTAGTCGGGATGATCACCTTCTCTTATAGAGTTTGCCTACAATAATAGCTACCATTCCAGCATTCAGATGGCCCCTTATGAGGCATTGTATGGGTGTAGATGTAGATCTCCAGTTGGTTGGTTTGAAATGGGTGAAGCAGCCTTGATAGCGCCAGATTCAGTTCATAATGCTATGGAGAAAGTGCAACTTATTAGAGATAGACTTAAGACAGCCCAGAGTCGTCAGAAGTCTTATGCAGATGTAAGGAGAAGGGACTTAGAGTTCCAAGTTGATGATTGGGTTTTTCTTAAAGTGTCACCTATGAAGGGGCTGATGAGGTTTGGCAAGAAAGGAAAGCTCAGTCCTAGATATGTAGGCCCTTACAAGGTCTTGAAAACGGTTGGTAAAGTGGCTTACGAGTTAGAGTTGCCAGCAGAACTAGCAGCAATGCATCCGGTCTTTCATGTTTCGTTGTTGAAGAAATGTGTGGGTGATCCAGCATCCATAGTACCTTTAGAGAGTGTGGCTGTGAAAGATAGTCTCACTTATGAGGATGTGCCAGTTGAGATTCTTGATCGTCAGGTTAGAAGGTTGAGAAAAAAAGAAGTCGCTTCAGTTAAGGTTTTATGGAGGAGTCAGTCCGTAGAGGGAGCTACTTGGGAAGCAGAAGCAGCTATGAAGGTGAAGTAACCTCATCTATTTCCTTCCGATTCCATTCCAGCTTGAGGTAATAGTTCCTCTTCAATTTTTCAGTCATTCATGCGCAGATTCAGTCTTAGTATCATGTTCCTTCAGTTTGTACTTGCATTTTCAGCGTATTTGCATGTCCTTGGAACTCAGTTCAGTCAGAAATTAGTTTTCAGAAAATAGTGGTAGGGTTTGCATCTCTTTCCCTCCATATTCAGCTAGTTTAGTCTTCATTCGAGGACGAATGTTCCCAAGGGGGAGATAATGTAACACCCTATATGCTAGAACTACCAAAATGCAGATTTTCAGTAGTTATAGGTGCAACCCACGGTTGCCACCCACGGACCGTAGGGTGACCCACGGTCCGTGCTGGTGGTCCGTGGGAGGCCACCTGCAACCCTCCCTAGAAAGCTCATAAAAATTCGTCTAAGTCATGACCCAAGTCCATACCCACGGACCGTAGGTCAAGCCACAGACCGTGGTCCAGGTCCGTGGATCGATGCCCCAGTTTCAAGCCCCAGTCGCGAACGACGGTCGACTAGCACGGACTGTCGATCAATCCACAGTCTATGGGTCTCGGTTGGCCCCAACAGCAGTTAAGTCAGGGGTCTTTTTATCTTTTCCTTATGCGTTGGACCCCTAAACTACGTCGTTTAAACCCTAAACTACGTAGTTTTTGCCAGTTTTAGCCTAGAAACATAACTATAACTTACCTAAGTCAGATCATTCATCAAAACTTAGAAAAATTAGAGCGTAAGAGGAGAAAGAGATCAAAAACCCTAGTTTAAGAACGCAACAAGATTCCATCAGTTCCAGCCCTGAAATCGATAGATTTCTCAGTGAAATTCGTCACCAGGTATGTGGAATTTCACTAGTGGGTTTCTTTCGCCCATTAGGTCCCTAGAATTCAGTCAAAATCTTGATTCCCTTGATATTATCTAAACCTAGGGTTTCTTGAATGTTAGAAATTGTTGGGTTTTAGCTTTTAGAATGATACAAATCAGATTATCATGTTGTTGCTCAGTTTCTTGAATGAAATTCAGAATCCTAGTTATGTAGTTCCTTTAGTTCAGGAATTACACATGCTAGGCCAGCTATTTCAGTTATATACATGCTTCGGTTTACGAAAGTCATATTATCAGATATAATTGTTGCATTCTCAAAGTATGTATGTCAGAACATCAAGTTATTCATGTTTTACAGTATTCAGTCATAATGTGTTAATTTCATAATCAATTGGGAGTAGCTTAATACCGAGTGGACTAGCGTTCCAGCGCACCCTCATAGTCCCAGAACTACGCTCCCCGTAGGTTGTAAGTCCCCTACGTGGGCATCATTTTAGTGATCACGCCTGTCATGCCTTTATACCTCTGGCAGGGTATATTGGGTCCTCTCGATGGGGCGTATTCATCGAACTCCACATTTAGTTCATGTGGTTTTATGTCGGTTATTAGTAGCTCAAACAGTATAGTCAGATTCTAGTGCATTGACCAGGTTATCAGTTACAATTCAGTATTCAGACTCAGCATATCATGTACTTGGTCATTGCATTCAGTTAGCACAGTATTCAGTATATCTCAGTATTTACATTCAGTTTAGATTATATCATTGCTCTTATTGCTTTGTTCAGTTATGATTATTGTTCAGCTTTACTCTATCATGTGTGCTTAGTACCTTTCAAGTACTGACGCATACTCTGCGCTACATCTTCTCGTGATGTAGGTTCAGGTTCTCAGCTTCCAGATCATGCATAGATCGGTTCTCGATCTTCAGCTCAGCAGTATTAGTGGTGAGTCCTCATTCTCCGAGGACGACAGACATGGTTCCTTTGCTTTTAGTCATAGTTTCAGTTTTTGCTAGATTTAGCTGAGGCATGTCCCAGCATTCCTAGTCAGTTAGAGGCTTTATTTCAGACATAGTTAGAATCAGCTTTAGTATTTGACTTTGACTTTTCAGTTGTTGTTAAAATCTCCGGATTTATATAATCAGATGTAGTATATGGGTATTCCCCATCATTTTATATTTATCTTATGATTAGCTTCCGCACAGTGTTTATTGATTCAGTTCTATTTATGTATGCTTAGGTTATGCCAGCAGGGTTAGCTTGGGGTCACTCGTGATCCTAGGTCCCATGTCCGCATCTTGGGGTAGCTCGGGGTGTGACAAGTGATTTGTGTCGCCGGGCTGGAGTGTCTTTCATGGACAAGAATGATGTTGAGGTTACTCCTACCTATTCAACTATCATTCGGAGTATGGAGGCTGAGTATAGAAGGACGAGTCTGAGTGGAAGAGGACAGCACCGGTGGATACATCTCCAACTATCGGTTTAGAGGCTATAGAGGTTGATAATATTCTTCCTACTCTGGCCGGTGAGCCGATATGTATGCCTAGCTCCTCCACCCCTACTACTTCTAATGTTGTTGTTGTTGTCTCCCGTCCCCCATTGACACAGGCCATGCTATATAAAATGGGCCATCTCACCCATTTGGTCGATGTGCATGCTTCGAGGGTTGAGGCAGCTGTCCCATCTATGATCGAGCAAGCTATTGAGGCTGTACTTGCTCCCATTCGGGAGGAGTTATGGGGATAGCGTGAATTGATCACATCCCATGGCCAAGCATTGGATGCCCTAACTCTTAGGATAGAGGCATGTGAGCGGAGCGACCGACAGGCCTCTGATTTGATAGCGTTGAGTGTTGATATTGTTGGAGTCCGTTGTGATGTGGACGAGATGAAGTCCACGGACATTTCTATGCTATGTGGTGGAGTTGACATTCCTGAGGGCCCTAGTTCAGATATGCCAGCTACTTCTGAGATCCCTTCGGCTACTATGACCGGAGATGCTACTGTAGCTGATGATGGTGATGAGACTGATGAGGAGGAGCTCGGAGATCATGAGGAGGTGGTGTTTGAGGACCTGGAGGGTGATTTGGTCCGGGTAGGTACGGAGGCCTCACTTTGGGACACATCGATGATTGGTCCCAGTGGATCATAGCCCACTATTGGAGGAGAGTCGAGCATGGATTCCCAGATTGAGAGCGCCCCAAATACATAGTGTTCGCCTCAAGCTTAGCCTGACAGGGGCATCTTGATTCTCTTCCCATTTTTTATTTACTTTTGAGACATGCAGTATTTCGTTCACATTAAGGACACTGTTTAATATTTTTGGTGGGTTGACGGTATCTTGATACATATCCTCTTGGTTGTATTTATTTTGGTTTGTTTTATTTCACTGACTGTCGGATGTTTTGATGTTTTTATTGATTCTATAGCTGTTTTTGGATATGAATCATCTCCTTTTGTTGCTAGAATGGGAATAATGATTGTTGAGTTTACCTCTTTGATCTCTCTTGAATGCTTGATTGTTGAATGTTGTTGATATTCTCTTGTACATTTGAGTGTTGGCTGTGATCAATACCGATGACTTGAATAGTGCTCTTGATTGAACGATATATTTGTGCAAGTCCAATGAGTCAAATTTAGTTGCATAAGTCACGTATGAACTCTTAGCATCTCATTGTGACTAGTCAATTGTCAAAGTGAGTCTTGTAATGATCGTTGCACGCGAGCTTAACTTATAGAGTCATGATCGATGATTGTGTTGAATGCCTTTTGTGGTGACGTTTAATTGAAATATGTGCTTGGTGATACCTAGAACATGCCTCGTTGGTCCAATTGACTAGCATTGGTGAATGAAAGAAATGATCTTAGGCACAATTTTTTTAGAGTGAACCAAATTTTTATTATACCTCTTTATGACCACCTTGTGAGTGTGTGAACCTAGCTTGGAACCATTTGAGCTTAACCTTTTCTTTGGATGAAGCATGAACAAAAATGGCCTTTTCCTCCCCACCTAAATCCTTCATGAAGCATTGGTCTGTTTGAATAACCAACTTATGCCAAAAGACTAAGTTTGTGGTGTGGTAAGAATAAGGAAAGAAATTGAGCAAGAAATCTATGAAATCCACCTTTGAATAATTGTGTTGAAGAAAAAGATGAAAAAGATGGAACCCCTCCATATAAAAATTAAAGAAAGAAAAGCAAGAGAAAAGTATTTAAAAAAATTGTATAAAGTGTGCATTGGTTGAAAGAAAAGGGGTATCCGATGAGCTAGACAAAAATTTTGTGTTATAATATACCAAGGGTGGGTTATGAAGATGAAAAGAATGAAACAAAAGGAAAAGATGTGAAATTTGAGACATGTTTCATGAAAGTGGAAGCCTCTAAGCCAAAATGATCATAACTTTAACCTCACCCCAATTACAAGCCTTGAAAGACCTTGGTGATCTTGCATAATTCGAATGATGTGTTGATCGGAAAATACGGGCAAGCTTATGGGTAAAATCATGCATGTGTTTATCTTTGAGAGTATGAGAGTTGATTTTGATTGTTTAAATTGTAATTTTTGATTTGCTTTGTGAGAGCTTGGAATCATTCTTGGCGTGAGGGCATTTGAATACTCTTGTTGAGCATGGATTTGCATTTGGAGTGAGCATTGTGAGTTTGAATTCTATTTGATGATGACTAGTCATAGTTTAAAACTTTAAGTGCACAATTGAACATTGCATATGTAGATTAAACCTCGTGTGCATTCATGTTGAGTCTCAAGTAGCACTATTTGTAGACATCCCTGTTGGCCTGATTAATCTTGTGTTTTACTTGAGGGCAAGCAAAAGTTTAAGTTGGGGTTGTTGATGAGTCGGGGATTTCGACTCATTTAGGGCTTATTATTCAACGATTTAGTGTCCTCAATGCCTATTTTACACTCATAACTGATGTTAATATGTTGATGTGAAGCAATGAAGGCTCAAGAGTGAGGCAAGGACATTATGATGCAAAAAGGAGCAAAAAAGCTGAAAAGGTTGAAGGAAAGCAAAGTTGGAACTTGCCAAAGCCACTCGGCAAGTCGTCGAGTGGACCTTCAGCTCACCTAAATTTCCAGTAAAACAGCCCATGGAAAAAACCGACTTGGCGAGAAAACAAGCAATTCGGCAACACGCCGGAGTGATCAGCGATGGCGATCAAGCTCGCCGAAAGTTCCAGAACAATTTGATGAAAAAGCCAAACCAAAGGGCGAGAAAAGGAGCAACTCGGCGAATCGCCGAACTAGTCGGCGAGCCCGACTTACTTCGCCGAATTAACTCCGTGCTGAAATTCTAGGAATGTATAAATACAATTTTTGAAAGAAATAAAGGAGTTCCACACTGTTTACCTCTGGGTTTCTGAGTTTTTACATTCTAGAACATTGTCTTTACAATTTCTTGCATTTGTTTGGGATTTAGATTCGTAAATTGTAATTTTAGCTTGGATTTCGACGTTTGAGGATTGCAAATCGTTAGCAAATCACATGGAAAACCTTTTTGGTAACGATTTCTTGGCTTTCGCTATGTTTAGCTAAAACCCCTTATCTTAGGGGTGTGATTATGTAGCTGAACGCCTTAATTAGCTAACGGTTGTTGTTAGTTGTTGAATTTACAATTGTTTTAAAGTGGGTTCAATTAATTGTTCATGTTTTAATTGAGGTATTGAAGCTGCAAATTCAATTCTAGCTTAGTTGTCTATGTTTGCTTGAGAAAGAGGTAATAGAGTAGAATGATTAATTGATGATTGTATTGATTGCGTCTTTAAAATCTAGCTTGAGAAAGTGGGTTTGATTGCGTCTTTACATACCCAGCTTGAAAGAGTGGGTTGATTAAGAAATTTGGTTGTTTGGTTGTGTTATGCCTGTTGAGGTTCCAGAGAACTCACTTGTAACGCAATAGCTGATTGAGAAATGGCTATTTTACTTAAAACCTAGCCTACCCATTGAGATGCTACAACTTTGAGCAACTATTAATCACCCATTACGCGAAATTAGCATTCAACAGATCACACTCCTAAGGTCCAATATCTACCTGTTTACTTCCCGTGTTATTCGTCTTAAATTGGTTACCCAAATCCCCCCATTTGATATTAATTGTTAAAACTTTCTGATGTATTTTAATGTTGCGAAACCTTTACTTCTACAAACGATTAGGACACGATTTTTCTTCTTAATTTAATTTCTCTACGGTATCACTCCCTGTGGGATCAACCCCAACTCTTAGTTGGTTTTATACTTGTTAGCGGCCACCTACACTTAGAATTGGATGAAATGTAGTTGAGCGTTATCAACCCCAAGTAAGCTATTCCAGTCTACGAGGACCTAGTACATCTGAATGACGTCGCAGACATACCATAGTTTCAAGGTACGTGGGTCTAGGGAAACACTATTTTATCCTAAACTAAGGCCACAACGTGCTCCAAGAACAAGTAAATCACATAGCATCCTACAGCACACATACAACCCTCGACAAGCATTGTACTACCCTCGAAATGGTGGTAATCAATCCTAAATCATGGTATCTAGAAAGAAAAGAAGGAATAACTAGGTACCCACCCCCAATTCACGCTTATCCTCATGGATTCACACATTCATGCTCAATCTAATTAGAAAGGAAGTCGTAGCCTACCAATAGGCTGATCACGCGCGCTCCAAATCACAAGGCTAGAGCTTATCTCTTCCGAACAACCTTTAAACGCTGCCACACTATCAAAAATAGTATCACGGCGTCAATACAATCGTTTAGACACCAAAATCACCCAAAACAAAGAGGAACCAATTTTTAGAGTCAAATAGGAATCATAGGATCTATGCCTTAAAATCTTTAATTAACTCCATCAAAAGGTCTGAATATTTGACTTGAACTTATGTCCCAAAATAAAACACAATTCGAGGGTCAAAAATTAGCTAACACAACAACAAAACGAAAACTCAGATTAAATGAGAAAAGACAGAAGTTTCATGCAAATTTTTACCTCGAACGAAGTGTCATCGACACAATAAAATCACTTTACCACATAACCAAAAATAAAAAGCATGTGGAACTTTGAATCACCAAAATCAGAGTTAAAACGAGGGAGAAATCCCAATTTTACTACAAAAGACCAAAGCTGGTTGCGACTAGGGATTAAATAGAGGGCCAAGTCGGTCGGCAACTCGCGATCGCGACAGCCCATGTGCAAAAGCGAGGCCAGCCATTTGTGAACACGGAAGCCTGCGTGCGAACGCGCATGCTCAGGGCACCAGCCGTTCGCGACCGTGAGGCCAGGCGCACGACCGTGATGCCTCAGCTGACAGCAGAGGGCTTGCGACTCCAAACCTCAGTGGGGTGCTCGAGATATATCCAGAACCCCATGCACACAAACGAACAATGTTACCCCATCAAAAACGGCATTCCAGACTCAACAGAACCATCAAAGTTCCCATCCAAGGTCGTTTTAATAAAAAGTGGGTTCCACACCCAATTTTCATTGTAAGCAAAAATCCATGAGGGGCCTTCGAATTAGCCTGAAGAATCAAGACCTAAATAAAGGGTCGTTCTAGTCTAAAATCGACATTTCAGAGATAACCATGCTGACAGAATTCTCATCAGATCTCGTTTACTCATAATATTGACTAAAGTCAAACTTAGGCTTCAACTTGGAGGTTAAAATGCCTATCACACAGACTCACACTAAAAGCCTTGGGAATTATACCGACCAAGCTTCTAGCCTAAAGTAACCCTTATGTTGCTGATGGATTCGTTAAAATTGGATTCCGAGGTCATCTTCCTGAACTTTTGATCAAAAGTAATCGTTCAAGGTGCAAAAGCTCTAAAACACTAAAACTCTCACAAAAACTAAACGAACGACCATGTGACCGAACTGTCAGTCCCAGCATGTCATAAATGACTTAGGTTCGCTATAGAAAAGCTCTAATCGGCGAACATGAGGCATAAATAGAAAATGACCTGAAGGTCATTACACATCGGCTTTATATCAATTACATTTGTCGGAAATGACCTCAGCATCACAAGCACTTATCGGAAAAGACCTCAGCATCAATAATTATTGCATGTCTTATCACGCTGTTCAATAATCAATACATACAAGAAATATCACACCACACGAAGAGACAACAAGTCTTGTAATTCAACTCCACATTCAAGCCATCAAGGCATTTAATCAAATCAATCAAATAGGGTCACAACAAGAAAATTCACAAATTGTCGTTATCATCACGAAGCCTTTTAATTTATCCCCTCTTTGTTTATTAATATTAATCAAGTGGAGCAATAAAACCTTCATCTCATCTTCAATTACTCCCCAACACACATGCAATGAAGAGAAGTAGACAATTTTACTAGATAACAAAGACTTTCCTTAAACCAATCAATTAATCACTCCAAAAGTTGAGTCTTCACCTTGCGGATCACTTCCGAAGCCACACAATTTATATACAAGCAAGTATTCACAATATAATTTTGGAAACAACAATACCCACATCAATTTCCTTGAAAAATTGGGTGAATCAACACAAAACCTAATTTCTAAAAGAAGGTTTCAATCCAAAATTTAATACTTGAAAATGTTGTTCAGCACTTTAGAAACTCAATGGTGAAAACCATTTCGAAAAAGGGTTCAAAATAAATTCACAATATTCATTTTAGTTTAGAGCTTGAGTTCTTGAAAAACCAAGCCATTTGCAATTCAAAACCTCAAATTTTGAAGTTAGAATCCATAAATAATCAAAGGGAAATGAAGTTTTAGGATCATAAAAGCTTACCCAAGAGATTTAGCACAAGAATCTCTTCAAAAATGGCCTAGAAGGTTTCCCAAGCTCAAAAATAGAAAATGGGCTTAAACCGTAAAATTTCAAGTCAAAAAGGGTCTCAGATGTCGCAAAAGCGGACACATGTTCGCTTAAGCAGACTTCGCAAAATCGGCCTCTGGTTCTCTTAAGCGAACCCCGCTTAAGTAGACTCCATCGCAAAAGCAAAGCTCCCTTCGCTTTTGTGAAGATTCACTTAAGCAGACTGACCTTCGCAAAAGTAAGGTCAGCAGGCACCAGAAAATTCAGTCAACTTTCAAATAATCGAATAGACCCTTAGGATTTGTTCAAAACCCCGTAAACACAAACCATATATGCAAATCAATTGTACTCGACATTTGGACACAATGGAATTATTGAAATATGAATCTGACGTCTCATTGACCCGACATCCATCGAAACCACAAGAAACTAGCACAACGCCTAAAAAGGATAAAATAAGCTCGAGACCTCTCAAAAATCAACAAAGACCTCACCCAGAACTAAAATAATCCCCCAAATCTAATGGAACTCCCAGAATTCGAATCCGATCATCTGAACCATGAATGTTGACCAAAGTCAACCCAAAGGTTAAATTTCCATAATTTCACAACTTAGGACCTCAAATCCTTATAAAGACTCTGAATCAAAAATCAATAACTTTCATAGACCAGATTCCACATTTCGGAACTAATGGAACCAATAGAATTCCATTTCGATACAGGAAACTCCAAAAGACTCTGAAAACCACTTTTAAGCAACTTAGTCTTTCGAACTCACAAACTTACTCAAGCTCTCAACTTTTCTCTCAAAGTTCAAAACCAACTTTAAAAACTCAAACATAAAAGACTCGGGGTCAAGATCAGGAGGGGCAAAATGGTAAATTCATGAAACTTTCCAAAATGACTGACCAGGTCATTACATTATCCACCAACGAAAACCATGTTTTTCCTCAAACATAAAGTGAAAGAAAGTACATGAAGCTTCGAAAAGCTGAGGATATCTGCCTCGCATATTTGACTCTTTCTTCCAAGTCACCTCACCAACTGAACGATACTTCCACATTACCTTCACAAAAGAAATCTCTTTGGTCTTAAGCTTTTGGATCTGCTTATCAAAAATAGTTATAGGCTCTTCCTCAAAAAATAATTCTAGACCCAACTCAACTGAATAAGGAGAAAGTACATGGACTCATTCGACACGTACTTTTGAAGCATGGAGACATGAAACACATGATGCACAACTGACAAGCTAGGTGGCAAGGCCAACTTATAGGCCACCTCTCTCACACGACTCAAAATCTCAAAGGATTCGATGAATCTAGGGCTAAGCTTGCCCTTCTTTCCAAACCTGATCACACCCTTCATGGGTGACACTCAGAATCAAACATAATCACCCTCCATGAGTACTAGATCTCAAACTCTCTGATCTGTATAACTCTTTTGTTGACTCTAGGCTATCAACAGTCTACCCTGGATCATGCAGACCTAAATTTTGTATCTAATCCATCTCAGTTGAGTTAAACCATCTACACAATGGCTATCTAAATACTGGAATGATAACTGTTGTTGTAGGCAAACTCTACTTAGGGCAAATATTTATCCCATCTAGCACCAGAATCAATCACACAAGCTCAAAGCATGTTCTCCAACACATGAATCATCCGCTAGGACTGGCCATGTGTCAGAGGGTGAAAAGTTGTACTCATATATAACTGAGTACCCAAACCATGTTGCAATGCCTTTAGAAATGGGAAGTGAACAAAGAACCTCGATCAGAGACAATAGAAACTAGGACGTCATGTAGTTGTACAATTTGACTATTATAAAGCTTAGCCAAATTAAAATGAAATGGGTAGACTTGGTCAGCCTATCAACTACAACCCAAATAGAATCATAACCACCCATAGTGATCTATTTCCCACTTCCAAGTAGAAATGGGCATCCTCTGAGATATACCCTCGAGCCGTTGGTGCTCACACTTGACCTGTTAATAAGTCAAACACCTTGAAACAAAGTCTACAATATATCTTTTCATCCCACACCACCAATAATGTTGGCTCAGATCATGATACATTTTCACCGCCTCTGGATGGATGGAATATCAGGAACAATGGGCCTCCTTAAGAATCAATTTAATCAACTTGCCCACCATGGGCACATAGATCCTGCCCCCAATCCTCAAGATACCCTCAGAATCAGGGACAACCTCCTTGGCTTCCACTTTCATCACTAGGTATCGAATGAGACATAACTTCTCATCATCAAGGGGACGCTCACGAATCTGCTCAACTAAGGAAGAATGAGCCTCAATAAAATCAATCAAACCACCCTTCTCCTAAAAAATCTGTAACCGAATGAGACTGTTGGCTAACCTATGAAAATACCAAGCCAATAGTCTCGCATCCACACTAATAGTGGGGATACTTCCCATGCTAGAAGTCTTCCTACTCAAATCATCGGCTACCACACTGGCCTTCCCTGGATAATACAAATGGTGATGTCGTATTCTTTCAGTTGCTCAATCCAACTATGCTGCTTCAAGTTCATATTTTTTTAGTTAAGATGTACTGAAGTCTCTGATGATCCGTGAAGACCTCACAATGAACCCCATACAGATAATATTGCCATAGCATAAGCATAAACACCACAGCTTCAAACTCTAAATCATGGGTAGGGTAGTTCCTCTCATGGGTCTTCAACTATCTAGAATCTTAGGGTATTTCCTTGCCCATATTCACACCAACTAACCTAGCTCTTAAAGCATTTCAATAAATACTGAATCATACACCCTCTTCAGGCAAAGTTAAACAAGAGCCTAAGTCAACAAGGTCTTGAGCTTTTGAAAGCTCTCCTCACACTCATCAGACCACCGAAAGCTCACACTCTATCGAGTCAATATGGCCAAAGGAGATGCAATAGTGGAGAAGCTCTAAACAAATCACCTATAGTAGCCTACAAGTCCCACAACACTCCATATTTCAGTAACTAACAAATGTCTAGTCCAACCTCTAAATGCCTCAACCTTGAATGGATCTACCCAAATACCTCCTTAGACACCACGTACCCAAAAATTGCCACACTGTGTGCTTGATTTCACTGTTATCTCTCTACCAATTCGCTATGAGTCTTGGAGTTTTTAAATGAGTGAATGCATGTGTTTTCATTATCAATGTTCGAGGATCGATTATGCTCAATATCGATGTCTTTGATAGTACTCATGATGAGAAATATATTTTGTATTATTTTTGTAAGATGAAGTCGGTGTGGATTTGCTTTAAATAATCTTCTTGATTCTTGTGTTGACTAGTTACATATTAATGTGAGCCTTACAATGAAAATCAAACACAAGCTCCTTAATGTTGTAGAGTTGTGCTAACTAATTGTGTTTGAAGAGCCATGTGTGGTGAGGTCATACTTTAAAGAATGCTTGATTAATTCCTAGAATTTACCCTATTAGTCTAATTGTCTAGCACTGCTAAGTGTAAGAAAGGACATTAGGCATAAATTTGAGAGGGAACCTAAATATTCATCCCTTTGGTGACTACCTTGTGAGGGTGTGCACCCATCTTCACACCATTTGAGAATTAACCAATTGTGTCAACCTTGTTGAAACCTCTTGAGCCAAATGATCCCTAACTTCTCACCCATAAAATCATTTCTGAAGTATGGTTTGTTAGAATAGACAACTTAGGACAAAACCCTAAGTTGGGTTTGTGGAAAGGAAGGAGGAAAGAAAGCCAAGTGGAAAGTGAAGAAAGAAAAGAGAGACTCAATAAATTGATTGAAAAATTGAAGTTTGAGCCTCCAAGTGAAAAGAGTGAAAAAGAACTTGAGAAGAGGTGAAGATGAGTACAATAGTGCTTTGAAAAGGTTAAGTCACTAACCCAAATTGACCACACAGTTACCCTCATCCCCTTTACAAGCCTGAAAAGACCTTTGAGATCACGCATAAACTAGGTTGTGTGATGATTGTAAAATATGGGTAAACCTATGGGATGAATCTTACATGTACTTCGCTTTCGAAGAGTGAGGGTTGTATTGATTCCTTACTTCTCTGTCCGCTGTCTAACAAAGCAATTTTGTTAAGAACAAGATTATTATTAATAACCAATTTAATAAGAATGTGAGAGCTTTGGGGTTTGACTCTGGAGAGAACCCCAATACCTGCATCTTTCTCCTTTTGATAAGGGTCATTATCAATATCTTCTCTTTCAGAATCTTCTTGAGATTCATATTGGTTTGGAAGATGTTCTTTTCCCGAAGTTCCTTCTTCGGGAATAGATGTCCTTTTAAGAACTTGTTCTGTCAAGGCATCAATTTCAATTTTGTGAAGTCTGGATTTGACTTCTCTGATTTCTTCCTTTAGCTGATTGATTTCAATTCGAAGATCATTAATAGAAGGTTCTTCCTTCTTGTCAAATCTTTGCATGATTTGCTTCATGCTAAAAGGGATAATCTTGGGTTTTTCAGGCTTTTGATGAGTGACAAGTCTTTGCAACTCAAGGAGGTATTTTCTCTTTGCCTCTTCATCTTGAATATGATCGATGGTGGCAAACAAGGTCTCAGCAGTTTCGCTAGAGAGAACGCTAACAGTTTTACTGTCACAGTAGCAAAATGCTCCACTGCAGTTACAATCAGAAGTTTCTTCTTCTGACTCTGAATTTTGTGCGACATTGATAAATTCTTCGTCGCTCTCATTTTCTGAGTTGGATTCTTCCTCTTCTGATTCTTCTTCTTCGATAATAGAGAAGAGTTTAGACTTGGTTTCTTCATCAATATTAAGAAGATTGATTCTTTTCTTCTTCTTCTTATTTCCTGGACATTGGTTTGCCCTGTGGCCCTTTTTGCCACAAGTCCAACATTCATCTATGGGAGTGTCTTTAGAAGGTTTTTTGAACCTCTTGGTTTTTCTTTTATCCTTGGTTTCATACCTGGATTTCGATCCTTTCTTCTTTTTGTAGCTAGATTTCTTTTCTAGCTTGGTCTTTTGAGACGA
>JAJONR010004973.1:0-16728 GCA_029582245.1 Solanum etuberosum
TAGAATTAAGAGTCTTATCAATTTTTATTTCTTAAGCTTTGATCACCACTTAAAATAATGATCACAAGGATGCAGACTAATTACAACAATGTCAATGATAACACTTGTAAGATAAGATTTGAACTATTCTACATATGTAACTTGACCTCAACTCGATTAAGTTGATTGTATTAGGTGTAAAGGTCGAGTCTTAAGTGTGGAAAGTGTGTTGGACGTGAATTAAGGTCATAAGAAACCCCTAGAACAAAGTCGTATTGCAATTTTATCTACCGATTAAGTTTTAATATAAATTCATATAAAAAATCAACTTGAAACGAACATATCTCTTAGAAGATAAAGAATTTTACTTATTATGTCTCATTCTCAAGTAAAATGGCAAATGGGAATTTTATTAGCTGTTTTTATTTTGACACTACTATTTTATCACCTCTTTTTTTTTTTTTTTCATAGTAAAGAGAGGGAAGAACTTAGTAAATGGAAGCTATTATCTTTATCTTTTATTCTATTCTTTTATAAAATGAATTCACTAGTTATAATTGTATTAAAAACTGTTTTCAACAAATTTTAAACATATGAAAAATAAATCAACCACGTAAATAAAATATGAAGAAATATGAATATTTTATTGATAATAGTGCGGGTACAATTATGTTCCTTCCTTGATTCTCCTCTCATAAGATTTATTCATGATTCGAAGGTCGTTAGTGACGTATTTCTCGAACTAGGATGATTTAGATTTGACCTTTATATGTTCCTAATTAGTTTTCCACTTTTTTCTTTTTTAGTTGTTCTTAATTACTTATCCAGTTTGACAAATCAAGAAAGGACAACTTCTTTTCACTTATTATACCCTCAATTAATTACTTTGAAAAAGGTAGAACTTCTTGGAAATCTTAAGTTTTTAATGCATCTACTTCATAATTAATAGAGGTAAAATGATAAACTCATTATGTCAATAATTGTTTTCTTAATAGATGTGTCAATTCAAAAGTGGACAAGTAATCAGGAACAGAGGGAGTATGTAACTTAAAATGGACATGTTTGCTTCTTATATGTCAATTTTATGTCTTCGTTTATTTTGTATAGTATGGTTAAACAATTGCTATTGTCAATGTAGAACGAAATCATAATTAGATATGACTTGTAAGATAAAAGTAAATATTTCGAGCTAATACTTTTTATTTCTATATTTGATAGAGTTGGAAGGACACCACTGGAGTGAAGGATGAGAGGTAGTAATTAGTTGATCAGTGAAACTTATCCATAAATCTAAGGATAGAAAGGACAAGTACTGTTCTTTTGGATGAGATATTGCCACAAGGTTTGGTCACGCCTGTTGCAGCATAATCTTATCAGTGGTTTCAAGCACTATTCTAGATTGATGTAATGTAGTGTAATTATTGTTGTCTTTTGTATTTAGATTAGTAAATTAGAAATAATAAAAGATGAGAAGAAATAGAAAAGAATTACTCGAGTCTACAAAATTCAGTATATGTCCTTAAGAAATTTAATCTCCTAAAGTACTCGAGGTTTTAGATTAATTCCTCCCAAGATAAAACGGATTAACCATTAAAGAAGTAATGGTACCTCAAACTTTAATAATTTCAACGAACTCAAAAAGATAGCAATGAGATCACACACACAGACAAGATCGATCGATTTTGTTTGAAAGAAATGTATGCAGAAGAAGGGAAAAATTCGATGCAAAAAATGAGAGAAAATCTGTCTATGTATGAAAAGGTGTTAATTGTACTTTTCCGAAAAGGTCACAACTCCTTGGAAAAAAAACGACCTTTTAGAAAGATCTCAACCCTTTGAAAAAGGCGCAAACTTTCGAATGGTCACAAACCTTTAAAAAAATCACAATCTTTCATAAAAATCATAACCCTTCGTAAAAATCAGAACCCTTCCTCTCCTTTAACACCTTTAAACCCAACACTCATTACAACTTACAATGTGTGATGCAAAATACACACAATTCAAATTGTACAAGGCAGGCGTGATTGTGGGCTCTTAATTATTATTGTCATTTTGTCCCAAAGAATTTAAAAACAAAATCTTCAAGTAGGCTGAGAATATGTATCGACGATAACATTGATCAACTATCAAAAAAGTGTCGTGACATAAATGATTTTTTTTTTATCTTCAACTAAAAGTATCAATTTCACATATAGTATGAATACACTACTAAAAACTGCCTAAAAAAATATAATTAAAAGCGATCCAGTCACTTTCGTCTTAAATATCTTTGTTACTTTTCTATTTAGGACAAACGATATCGCTTTGAAAGAACAGACATGGTCATCTTTTCATTTGAAAATATTTTCTATAAAAGTGACGAACAATATTGTAATATTTGAATTTTTTTTAATATCGTCCGTCACTTTGTTTTTTCATATTCGATAAGCATGACAATGAATTTAAAAAGTCGTATCAGTAAATTTTAGATATTATAAAAAGGAAAAAAAAACAAAATACATAAAAAAAAAAATTCAAATTTTGTGATCTTAAATTAAAAATATATTAAATTATTAAATATATAAAAAAAATTCAAACACTCTAAAAAAATTAATACTAACAAATAAATTAAAACGGAAAGAATATCATTTTAACTTATTCACATTTTGTTAAATAGTGGGGAAGGGAATTATGTGGCTGTCAAAATGGCGGCGAATTCTGGTAGGGTTTAAGTTTTTGGCATAATTTTGTTGTGTGAAAATGATTGATTCATTTCATGTAGACCCATTTTTTTATTTTTTTTTATTTTATTGCAAAAAACTTGGAACATAAAATTCTTAGTTTTAAAAGACTTGCCAACCCCCAACCTTTTGTTTGATTTACCAACTTTTCCTAGTGAAGTTTTTTATTTTTAAATATTCGTATTGAAATTTGAATAAATTTTGATTCGCGTATTGAAGAGTCTATATTTGAAGGTAACGTTTTTAATAGTTTTTTTTTCTTTTTCAGAAATCATATCAAAACATTTTTAATTAAGAATGAAGAATTTCAACAATCCTATTATCATTTTTTAAATATTCGTATTGAAATTTGATTAAATTTTAATTTGCGTATTGAAGAGTCTATATTTGAGGGTGAGGTTTTCAATAGGATTTTTTTTTCATTTTCACAAATCAAATCAAAACCTCTTTGCTTAAGAATGAAGGAATTCCAACAATTCTATTATCATTCATAATGATCTGTTTTCGCTTATTAACCAGTGATAGAAGGTTTTTCAATATTTTGGCTTTTTTTTTCACAAGGAAAAATGATTAAATTTATCCTTAAATTTTGCAAAATGATCTAAAAATTGCCCCCACTTAAAGAAATGGTCCAAAATTTCAATTTTCTCAATTTTCATCCCTTGTTTTTCTAGATCATTACCACTATAATAATTAATTTTGTCCAATTACAAAAAAAAAATAACAAACAAATTTTCCGTACAAAATCATTTTCATCTTTACTATTTTTGTCAGATATTATTTAATTAATTACCTCCGCTAAAAGACTATCAGCCATCAACTACTATATAACCATTATCTTAATTGCCACAATTATATTAATGCAACTGATTTAATTAGGAGTTGAATAGTGTATATCTAAGTTTGTTTTGGTATTAGGTGGTTGATATAGAGCTCTTTATTAATAGATAATTTTAAAAGGATTAGTGATGGAGTTATGTCAATAGAATTCTAATAAATGTGGGAATCCAACTTATTAGTGCAAATATTATTCATTCCTTAGCTTATTTGAGGTTTGAAGGTGGTTAATTTGAGCTTCGAGATAGAGATCTAGTAATTGGAGATTTTGAATGTTGAAGAATAATGTGATATTGTTATCCTCAATATAAATCCTTGCTCCTTTAAGTTCAAGGCAAATTTGAACCTTAATTAACCTTTGTAAAAAAAAATCACTTGGTCAAAAGCTTTTGTCGTAAGTCAAAGAGGGCAAATTTAGCCTATATTTATAACGGAAAGGGTAGATCCAACCCCAACTATTAACAAGCTAAGGGGTATATCTAAACCATTTCGTGAAGTTAATAAAGGGCAAATTTGGACCCTTTGACTTCTTCATAACGTGTGTAACAAAAAATGTATGACTTTATATTGTGTGTTTTTACTTGATCCATTAATTGTATGCTCTTAATAACATATCATTATTGAAAAAATATAACATATTCAATACTAAAAGATCACTTAAAAGGTGTTTTTATTTTGTTATACACATATTAGTTTATAATTATAAGAATCAAAACCTTTTTTTGATATTCATAAATTTTGTATGAAATAATGAAGTATAATTTTCGATAAATGGAAGTCATAATGAAGTGTATATATATATATATATGTCCATTATTCTTTCTAAGGGTGTACAAAATCGAACCAAATCGCAAACCGAGTTAAATCGGAAAAAAATTCGACTAGTGATTTGGTTTGACTTGGTTTGGTATTGGAAAAAAAAATTCGACTATATTTGGGTTGGTTTGGTTTTAACTAAAAAAAACCAACCCGAGACCAAACCAACCCGACATTATATATATAATTTTAAAATTTTATTTTATACATAAAAATATTTCCTTTGATATATTTTTTAAATATTTCTTATACTTTTTCATAGTTTTTATCTTTTAATATATTATTTCAAGTTTGAAACTTAGAATTCTGAATGGTTCAATAAAGATTATACTCAACAGATGTTGGTAATTATAATAAAGCTTAAATCAAAATCAAATTAATACTAATGCAAATAGAAAATCAATTCAACACTAAGAATGACAATAATATTGAATATTTGTTCTTTAGTTTTACATTAGTTTAGACAATTAAAATACATAATCTAATTTTAATTTCCTTTAATATTTAGTCATGTAACTAATACTTATTAAACTTATTTTAGCATGATTTAATACTTTAAAATTATGATCATTTTCATTATGACTTGTTAATTTGCAATATTTGTTTTACGCGATTTCATTATTATTATTTTTATTGGATATTTTAGTGTCATTAATCATATCATATTTTGTGTTATTTTCTTAAGAAACACCTTAGATAGTTGTATTTTGATAGGACTAAAGAATTATTTGAAGTACAAGTAAATTATATGTTTGTATGAATACTTTACAGGAAAAATCCGGAAAAACCCGAGGTTGAAAAATATGAGTTTTATTGGTTTGGTTTGGTTTATAAATTTAAAAGTCTGACACAAATAGTTTGGTTTGATATTTGAAAAACCCGAACCAACCCGGTCATGTACACCCCTAATTCTTCCTTCCTTTCTTTCTAAAGTAACGTAACATTGAAATCAAAAATAGTTATCAAGATGGAGATGCACCTTTCTTAATCAAAGGTCTCGGATTCAAACTTTGAATGTACAAAAAATCGTAATAGGAAGTGCTTTCCCTCAAATAAAACCTTTCACGGCTTAAATTTAGAATAATCGAGCTCCAATATGAAGTATCGAACATCAAGTTGCAAAAAGAAAAAGAAGTAATCAAGAATAGTTGCATCGAATCAAAACATGGTGTCCTTATTTTGATAGCCTCTATTTCTTCATGTAGAATTGTCAACTACGGTGGAATAATCGCCTAATCAACGAATATATATATCACTTCCATTTCCCTCTAGCTATTTGTAGCTAAGTGACAGAGTGATAAATAGGAAGTGGGGAGAAGCAGGCAGTTGTCCGTCGATATGTCTGCTTCTTTAGTTGAGGGTATTTTTTTAAGAAAATTACTTTGTTTGTTTTATTTTTATTTTAATTTGTTATATATTTGAAATTACATAAAAAAATTATAAATTATAATAATTAGCAACTTAAAGATACTTAAAAGTCATATACAAAATTTGGTTGACTCTCAAAATTCTATCAGTATCACGTAATTAAATTGGGATAACGGAGATAATATTAGTATTATTTTGAATACTAATACAAATCACAATAATTAATAAATTCAAAATTTGAATGACGTATAAAAAATTTAACTGACTCTTGAAAATCAATATCACATAAATTAGGATTAAAAAATAACATATATTGAATTTGTGTTAATGACACATGCTCATTAATCTAGTAACACCAAAATTATTCATGTTTTACTTTTTTTGCCTTTTTCTCTTTGTGGATGGTAAAGAATGAATATACATAGTTTTCCCGTGTGACATTGAACTTTCTCTCCTTTGTGTCCAAGTGTAGTGTGGTGATATATAGTCTCACAAAAAGATTGGAAAATTGTTTAGAAAAAATTGAAAATTTTCTATTAAAAGAAGAGATTCGAATTCTTGATGGTTTGTTTAATTGGATGGTATATTATCTCCCATCAATGAAGTAGAATAATGTTATGAAAAATCAATATTTTTTTTTTATGAATGTTCAAAAATTAATTAAAACGAATGAAAAATAATTTATAACCTGTATATACTTCATATAATTTTTTATATATTTAATTTTTTGATGAATAGTGTTTAATTGAACGCCCATAATACGTACATGACTACGCCACTAATTGAAAAGGGGTAATTTATCAATCAATATTATTCACATTAGACATTTGTTCTTACTAGATGTTGATGAAACTCTTATGAGAGTAATTGGGATCACCTTAGGTTTTGAAAGGGATGATAAAAACAAAAAAAAACATACAACTATATATAGCCATGCAACTGATTATGAATTTATATCAATTTATTCAAGTATTATTTGGTCCTTGTTATACTTTTTGTATCAATTATATTTGTTTGTATCTGCTACTGATTATACATTTGTATTAGTACATCAAAGGTATTTGTTCCTCGTTATTCATTTTGTATCATTCAAGTGTATCTGCAACTTATTATAATTTTGTATTAATGTATTCCATTGTATTAGTTTCTTGTTATACATTTGTCTCATGTATTTGAGTGTATTTGCTCACTATTATATATTTGTATCAATATGTTTGAGTATTTCTCTAGTGTACTCATCACCAGAATGTATTTATATCAATGTTGTAGCAATGTATTCAAGTGAAAAAGAAATTGTAAATAAAAAAAATTATGTATTAATATTGTATAAGTAATAGTTAGTGATCATATAGTGAAATTAATGAAGAAGAAAAATTCTTGTAGCACAATTCCTTTTTATTATTAAAAAGATCTCGTGAGCTTTCAGTACCATTGATTATCAAAAATTGAGATATTAGTGAGAGTGATTTATGCTAATTTACTCTCTCTCTCTTTTTTAAATAAAATGTTGCACAATTAATACATTTACATTAAATATTGTATTTATATTTGAAGTCACCTAGTGATTAGTAAATTGAATTGAGAATTATAAGACTCTAAATTCAAATTTCAATAAATATAATAATTAAATACTAGGTAATACTTTTTTATTTTTCTATTTTTAATGGATATAATTAGTTATCTAATATCTATCGCTGAAAGGAGGATGCGAAGTGATCCTAACACTATGATTAATATATATATATATATATTCTCTTATTATATAAGAGACAGTTAGTGCTGAAGCAGACATGCTTCAGCGTCTTTCTGAAGAAAAAAAATTAAAAAATTATTTCTTTTGTTCTACTTTAATTTAAGTGGTATAAACGTTGCTTTTGACACATACAATGAATAAAAACACACTAGAAGATATTAAAGCTTTTTTAACTCAATGATGAATTTAAAATATTTGAATGTCCAATAGAATTGAGTCTTGTTAAAGTAAAAAATATCAACGTGTCTTGAATATGCTTTTAAGCATAATAATAATTGATTTAAATGTGACCTAAGATACATCGCAAATCGTGACCTAATCCAATGCGTAGCCGTAGCTCTTCCTTTTTTATTTGCTACACCCTTCAAAGCAACTTAACCTTATTTTGGGAGAGTAATATTCTTTTATTATTAATATAATAAAGTAGTATTTTATATTTGGTCATCCTAAAATGCTCATTAACGAGGGTATGTTTGTCTTAATTTATATAACTTACTTTTCATGATAGTCGATCTAAAAAGGATAATATATTTTATTACTTTAAAAAAGAAAAGAACTACTATAAGGAGCATTAGATCCCTAGAGTAGTACTATATTTTTTTCTATCACTACGCTTTGAAGTCAAATTAATTAAGTCGAGTGGTACAAAAGCAAGCTACCATATTATTTTTTAAAAAAAAGGTAATTCAGAGTTATTTTTTGTCGTTAAACAAAATTAAAAGGAAAATATTAATCGAAACCGTTGTTTACATGCTCTGACAATGAATTAGCTAATCCTATCTGTGTTTAATATTCCCTCTTATCTTTCTATTGAAAATTAGATATTAAAAGACAGTGTTCACGTTATTGAGAGTGACACTCTAATAACTTAATGCGTGCAAGCCACAGTACGGAGATTATGGAGGACTCAGATTAAGATACGAGGTTAATTAGATAGTTGAGTAGAATTTTTTTTTTATTTTTTATGTTGTTATAACTTTTGAGTTTTTTATTCTTTGAATTTGGTTAGTATCTATAAATTCTTTTTATATTTCTATTATTGTTTTATCTTATTATGACTATTGTTTATGATGATTTGACAAATTATTTATTAAGTTTTTCCCAAGATTTTCTCCATTTTTGTTATTTCCCTCTATCTTGCTTTGACTTGTTTTTTCCTTAAACGGAGAGAATCTATTGAAAATAACTATAGTAAAATATGCATACACCATTAAAAAAAAAAGTTGATTTTTTATTCGGTATCTGATATTGATATTAGAGCTTAATTAAATTTAAATTTACATTGAAAAGTCACACAGTAAAAGTAAAACACTTTCTAACAAAGACGATTCTGTACTTTAAAAAATCAAATCTAAATTTTTTAATTAATAATTTAAAAAAAAAAATAGTATTTATCACACTATTACAATCCCGCGAGTGCGTACACCAATAAACTTAAAAGGGAACCCCAAATGTTGTCAAACTTAAAAAAGTGATGACTTAGTCAAGTCAATCCCCAAATATACCTCCACCTCACTACTAACTTTTTTAACTCACTCCAAAAATTAGGCTATTTCCGCCTACTTTCTCATTTTACCACTCCCATACAAAACTCAATGCGTAAGCAGTGACAAAATCCCACTCATCTTACTTATCCACACCCCCACTTAATTTGTCGACACGTGTCCCTCTACTTTATTTTTATATTACTCCTCTTTTTTTCCCTTTCATACGTTTTTTTTGCTTCCCGCTCGGTGTTTGGAATCCACTCCGATTAAATTCAGATCACGCTCTGCAGGGTTTATTTGAGGGTAGCGCTCCCTTTTTTCCATACCTAAGACTCGAACTGAGACCTCTCACTTCCACTAGTGCATCACAACTCATCATGTTGTCCTCTGTTGCGCTTATTCTAGGACCTCCCTCCTTCTCTAGCCACGTGTCCCCTTCACCTGCTATATATTTGCTTCTCCTTCCCCGTGTTCGACGTTTCAGCTTTCAAAGCACCTATTTCTCTGTAACTACAAACATAAATCATATCAATTCAAATCAATTTTTTTAGCAAAAAAAAAGTAATGGTGGAATTGCAATTTCCTGCTGGATTTCGATTCCATCCAACTGATGAAGAGCTTGTGATGCACTATTTATGTCGAAAATGCGCCTCACAGCCGATTGCTGTTCCTATTATAGCTGAAATTGATCTCTACAAGTATAATCCATGGGATCTACCTGGTAATTTTTCATCATTTTTATCTATTGTGCTGTTGTTTATGTACACAAGTTTGATGAAGATTTTTTTTTTTTCAGATTTGGCTTTGTATGGTGAGAAGGAGTGGTATTTCTTTTCGCCGCGAGATCGGAAGTATCCGAACGGTTCACGGCCGAATCGAGCTGCGGGAAATGGATATTGGAAGGCGACGGGTGCGGATAAGCCGATTGGTCGTCCAAAATCGATGGGAATTAAGAAAGCTTTGGTGTTCTACGCAGGTAAAGCTCCGAAGGGAGAAAAAACAAATTGGATTATGCACGAATATCGACTTGCTCATGTTGATCGATCTGCTCGTAACAAGAACAATAGCTTAAGAGTGAGTAAATGAACTGAATTATACACTTGTAATGTAATTCAGTGATTTGAGATTTGATCATTTTGACTTATCGAATGTTTGCTTCTTTCTTTTTTTTAGCTCGACGATTGGGTTTTATGTCGAATCTACAATAAGAAAGGTACGATTGAGAAGAATCAACTGAATATTCGAAAAATGAATGTTGAAATGTCGCCGGCGGTGAGTGAAGGTGATGTAAAACCGGAGATCATGCCGTTTTCAGTTTCAACAAGGCCGTCTCCGACGTCGTACCACGTTTACAATGACTTAACATGCTTCGATTCATCGAATTCTCTTCCGAAACTTCACACCGATTCCAGCTGCTCGGAGCACGTACCTTCGCCGGAGTTCACATACGAGAAGGAAGTTCAGAGCGAGCCGAAGCTGAAACTGAGTGAGTGGGGAAAAACTGCCCTTGATTTTCCATTTAATTACACAGATGCCACCACTTCTGAGTTGCAGAGTTGTTATGAGATGTCACCGCTACAAGATATATTCATGTATCTGCAAAAGCCGTTTTAAGTGGGGCCCGCCGGTTTTCAGGTTTTTGATCGCACGTGCGAATGAGACTGAAGTCAATGACTTTGCACGTGCTGATGATTTGTAGGAATTTTAAATAATCTCTGGGTTTTCCATTTGCTTTCACATTGGCTATTTTTTTTGTTTTGGAGAAAAGGGAAAAAAAACAAATTGGTCGTATATAGTTTTTTAGTAGAAGGAAGAAAAATTAGTAGAAAACAAAGTTGTGAAATGATGTATTTATTGGATTTATTAGAATACTTGTGGAAGTTTTGGATTATTGATACTCACAAATTATAAGGAATATTTAGACTCTCCGTATATCTATATGATTTAGAGGTGTCAAAAATGATAGGTAATTCGCTCAATTCCTTCAGAATTTTAAGGGTTGGGCTCAAGATAATTTGAATTGGATTCAATCTCAACTCATTCAAACCTTAATTCATTTTAAGAGAATCATCAATTAAGTCCAACTTAATTTCTAGTTTCAACCCGTTCTTAAAACTCTTTATTTGCATTAATGTAACGTACGTTCTTATATTGAAGATATGAATTACTTATTTATTTTATATCTTTTAGGATTTATCTATTCATTTGTAATTTTATTTTTTTTTAAATAATCTTAAGTTGAAATTCAAATTGTGGTTATAAAACTTAGAAAACAATATATTAAAATTACTGAAATTAAGTGGGTCAAGACCCAATACGTTTTTTAACTCATTTGAGCCCAAAGTAAATCTGGACAGGTCAAGACCCAATCCAATATATATTTCAACCAATTTTAATATCTCCAATTTCAACCAAACTCGTCTATTTGACATTTCTAAATTATAACAGAAAAAGGCTAGCGAACCTCTATTTGCAGATATCGACCCTTTACTCAATTGGGCAAATCAACTGGAAATCGAGAAAAGCTCACTACTACTAAAATCCAATGATTGGAAAATGTAGTAATCTTTCGATATCTAACTAATAATCATTACTTTCTCTATGTCAATTTATTTGCTAAATGTCTCCGAGATCCCACCTGACATATTTAAGATCCAAGATTAAAAGATATTTTCGTACATTATTTCGTACATTATACATATCTTTAAGAGTACATTACACAGCTTTTTGGACCATCTACTTTACAATAATATATATATGTTAGACAAATACCTCAAACATATTTGATATACTAAATGATCGAATGGTATATATTGGTACTATTGTCATTTTTTAATTAAAGACGACAAAATTCAAAAGTTTATCTTACTTTCTAATTAAACTTCATGCTCAATAACAAAGACAAATAAATTGAAACAGAGAGTGTATATAATTTCATCTATACCATTGTCGACTAAGAGATTAATTGACAAAGTGGTTTAATTTGTTGCAACTTCCATTTCCCTCTTCTATCTCTAAAACCAATTGTGCTAGATGGTAACTGGACAGGACTATACCCCCAAAGCTGTTTAGAGATGTGATTAATCAAGATTCAAATGCACATATTTTGCTGCAAATTAGTAATCTTGTCATGTTGATCAAACAAATCCCACTTCACTCATCGAGCTGAAAATCTAGTTGGATGGAGTAAGGAAGTAAATACGAAAAAAGAATGAAGCAAAACTATAAACTTTAATGTGCCAGGCCTTCTGCACAGCAATCACCTTTGGCATTTGTTGCTGCTTTGCATTACAAATACACCACTGGGATTTGAAATAAACATTACAACAGATTTAAGAGGGAAAACGGAGGATCCCGTTTTTCTCATCATGACTCTATTTGATATTGATATTTCTAAGAACTGCAGAAACTGTACAATTTGGTGCATAAAAGCTAGGTGTAAGACTTACCTTGTACCGTGGGAACCTCTCTCAACTTCTCTGTACTTGCAAATATCTTACTATTTTTTACAGTTACAACACAGGTAGCAAAGCTTTAGTTATGAAAAAACTTGGACTTTACCCCAACAGCTCTTGCATTAGGCTGGAATATGAAGAGATTGTTCTTTACCAGGTTCAACTCCGACTTTGGGTCCTCAAGTTTGCATTATTTCTGTCTTGCTTCCCTTCACTCACTATCGCTATGAGTCCTACTGGACCAGCTAATCTCAATCTCTAGAGTCCGTGATGAGCCATCCTTGTTGTTGTCCTGGCTGAGGCTAAAAAGGCCACTGTACATGCCTTCACTAACAACTTTATCAATTTGGATAGTTACCCTCCCGATAGTGGTCTGAAACAAAAGTATACACATCAGAAATGCTGAGACTGATATTAAGTAGGAGTGACCTGCACTAGGCAAGCCCGGTGCAACGAGCTCGACCCAGAAGACAAACCCCTTGCTGGCAAAGGGTACCACTGGGACACCCCGAAGGGTGTTCTAACTGGAAGTTTATTGGTCAAAGAATATAAACTTCACATCAGACATTCAGAATATAAAGCTATTTACCTTCCCAAATGTGTTTTTGCTTTTGCACAAGATATGTAACTTTTGTCCCTTGGGTGGTACATCAAAAGCCCATGTGAAGCCTTCTTTCCATTCTGGTGATATACTGTGACTCACAACCTAATCATGAACAATGGATTGTTAATATGAAATGCAGATCACCAAAACAAGAAGCTTTTATATATATAAGGTTCTTTAACACATTCCTAAACCTAAACATTTCTTAATCGGTAGACATAATTTATTCCTCTCTTGGAAGTTCCTATGAAGTATAATCAAGTAAACTGCAAGTCGAATAAAATTTCAGAATAAAAAAGGAAAGAAAAGAAACCACCTGAAAATATCACAAAAAATGTTCTTAGCATGACTAGATCTTATAATTGTTGCATGAGCTTAATATGATTATCCTGTGTTTCTCGGGCTTTTCAAATATGCCGACGTACCCATGTTGGATCCTTAAAAAATATACTACTTTTGGAGGATTCAATACGCACCTGACAATATTTTTAAAGAGTCCTAGCAACATATAGTGATTATCTATAGAGATCCATGGAACTCATCACTGTCTTATGCAAAGAGTTATATAAGACATCATGTAATTAAACATTCAAGCACACAAGCAATGTGTATGTAGCACCCCTATCGCATGCCTTAAATACCTTCAAAGTAATGTCTCGACACCCAGAGCTGAGAATCTAAGTAATGTGAGACGACATTCTATTTCTTCCTCACACGAAAAATCATTTTATATTTCTTTTCCTAATTTTGAATATAATTACAGGATAAATTTGCTATTTTGAGATTATATTTATAATAAGAAGTTGATCTTGGATGCTCTACATTTTTTAAAAAGAAATAGTGGAGAGATTATGGTACAAGGATTACATTTGTAAAGGATTCACAATTTGATAATTTTTCTAATGGAAAAAAAAAAACTAGGGAATTATAATATTTGGATAAGGTAATTATATTCTTTAATATAGTATATTCCAGATACAAATGTTCCAACCACCACCGACTTCATTGACTTTTAGAATATCTAAGTCTAGGATCAGTTGGAATTTAAGCAATTCTAGAGATACCCCTAAACTGTCACTACTCTACCAATTAAATAAAGCCTTCAACCCCCACATCCCACCTATATATAGACATGAAACATCAAGACCTAAAAAGAGGAAACAACACCATCTTTCAAGCTTGGTCTTCAAGCATTCGTAGCGCTAAATATCATCAGTAAGCACTTTTCAAAATCGTCCTTCATTCCCTTGTGTTCTTTTATTCTTTCTCTTTTATAATAATCATAATGTCCAAGCCAACTCGTATTTACCTCGACTAATTTCATGAGGCACCTCTTTCTAAAAAAAAACATGAGGCACCTGCTACCTCCCACCCGCATAAGTATCGGGTAACTATGTCCATCAAGGCTTGATTGGTGTGAAGAAATCACCAAGTGGTTTTTGCCACGTTGACTTGATTGGTGTGAAGAAATCATCAAGTGGTTTTTGCCACGTTAGGATTTGAACCTGAGATCTCATAGTTTAGTTTTCTTCCCACTTCATTGACCACTAGGCCACACCCTTGGGTGCTAAATTCATTCCTTGTTTAATTTACTTTTTAATTGTTAAGATTAGAATAATAACAGAAATAGTATATAGAATCCTACTTGGATAAGGATTTGAATGTAGTATCTATAAATAAGACTCAATGTAATAATGTAGGTATGTAGCTGTAATTCACATGTCGGGACATGTCCCATTCCTACATATATGTAATGTATTCTGTAGGGTCTCCATTGACTCACTGTGGATATGTTTATATGTACTTGGTATTGTATTTGAGCTACATCTCACGAGACTTAATTCAACTATGTGATAGCTTTGAACCTTTGTACGGGATGTTCATGCTTTATAACTAGTTGAACAGGATTTGCTCTACAAGTGCCAGGCCCGTCGGGTGCTGGTCACTGCCCCTAGTTTGGGTCGTGACAGTGCAATACACGTACCCTACTATACTCAGAGTAGCTGTGATGGTACTTAATGCATATACCCCTAGTATAGTTGATGTAGGCTGTGATTGTACAAAATTGTCATTCTCATGATAAGTGAATGATTTCAAAAGTAAAAACAGATTTTAGAATAACAAAAGCCTTTGTGCTTCATCAACAATTATAAAGTGCTGGCTCATTACCTTTGTTTGCCGTGATGGACCATTTCCAATAGTCAATTGACAAAAAGCATTAGTTCCTCCCATCACCTGCTTTAAATTGTTTGCACGCTTGATTGTGACTGTCAAACAACCTGGTAAGCAATGCAACAGACTGTCTGCTCTATCATGGAAACTTGGTGGGCAAGTCTTCATTAGCATCTGCAATATTGGAATGGCTTCAGCTGCAACCATTGCTTGTGAGTTTGACACATCCATTGGCATGGTTGACCATGATTGCTTGAGTAAGCATAGTGTAGTCAATACTGAATCCTGTGCAGCCTCACTACCAGACTTCAATGCTGCCACCAGATGAGGGATACAAAGTGTAGCAGCATCAGTAACATGGAGCTTGGGAAAATTAGAAAATATAACATGAATGGTCCGCAGAATCTCCTCACTAGCAGTTGCCTTGTTCCACAATTCCTTATCAAGTGCAGCTGCATTTCAAGTAATTTTAAAGTGTTTTTAGCAAATAAGAGGAAAAGGAAATACTTGTACTACAGTCATGACAAGAAGAAGGAACAAAAAAGAGATGAGAACAAAAGGCATGCAACAAAGATTAAGGATTTGGTTAGCTTAAGACATTAGATCATGGAAAATTTGAGTTTCGAAGTTCATAGATCAGAAAGATTAATAGCTGCATTGGAGCGCTACAAGCAAAAATAGACAACGAAAGAATAAGCATCGGGTAATGGTTTGACATCTTGTTACTTAATATACAGGGTTGTTTTATTTTTATTTTTTATAAGTAGGATTGTTTTATTTAATAGCATTAGGTCTTATGTCTACCAATCTAGTGCACTTATGTTTTTCCTTTTGTCAGCTGTCCAATTCTTTGAAGCACTATCTTTAGCTTCCAGATCTAGTTTCTGAAATGGCTCTGAATCTGTAGCTTTCAATTAAGTGCTAGCTTCTAAAGTGACTGAAAAGCTATAGCTTTCAATTTATTGTTTCAAGACTTTACCCTACTTCAACTTGTGGGGACATAAAAATCAAAATGTAAAAAGAAAAATAATTGCAGCTTAAACTTTCTAAGGGTAAAATATTGGAACAGAGATTTACATCTGAAGACTCCTTTTCTGGGTTTTTAGCAGATTGCATGTAACATTATTTTCGTGTAGGCTTTGGATGGTTCATGTATATTTCCATAAAAGCTCTTCACCAGATGTAGGTGCTTCATCGTCATCGCACTTCCAAAAATTAAAAAAAGTACTCCCTTGGTCCCAATTTATGTGGCACACTTTCCTATTTAGTTTGTTCCAAAAAGAATGTCACCTTTAGAAAAAAATTGAACTTCAAAATTCTCATTTATTTAGGTGATTTATAGCCATACAAATGTCTAAGGCTAGTCTTGCATACAATTTAACTTCAAAAATCTGTTACCCTTAATGAAATGATTATAGCCACACAAATGTCTAAGGCTCATTTTAGATCACAAGTTTCAAAAACCTTGCTTTCTCTTTAAATTTGTGACGAGTGAAAACATGCACATAAATTGGAGGGGGGAGGGGGGGGGGGGGGC
>JAJONR010004974.1:0-28779 GCA_029582245.1 Solanum etuberosum
ATTTTTTATTTTATTTATTTAATCTTTTCCAGTATGCTTGCATAATAGTCTATGGCGTTAATAAGGCAAGTAGCACCTTTATTCCATTAGTTATTTAGCACATGATAAAATATGTTTTTAATCTTGCATGTTTTAACAGTTTTGGGTCAATTATTATCACAACACTAGTAGACTCAACATAAGTAAAGCAATTAGCACATAAATCCCCTCCCCCCTTAGACGATCCCCCCAAATTATATCATATATGATAGAGAGCTAGAGTTTACAAATTATTACAAGACAATGATAGAAATTAAATAATATACAAAATACAAATTAAGTAAATTCAGTTCGTCTATTGCTTCCCTCCCATTGCAACTCTCCATACCTTGAACTGTGTGTTCAAACCTGCTAAAGCATAACAAAGATGCAAACAGGTATATATAACAAGATTAACTATTTCAAGGCTGCCTTAATACACATAAGTTAAATCATGGGCATACATACAAGAATTTAAACAAGTAAAGAAACACAACACGTATAATGTCACACAAAAGAGGGTAGAAGGAAACTAACCTGGATGCTTCCTTTATTTCATTTAAACACACAATGATATTCAAAATAATGCAGAATGAAGATTAAACTAATGGAGGAACAACTAACCAGTTAAAGCAAAATATTTATCAGCAATGAAGTGTTTTAGCAAAGTATCCAAACTGAAACGGCTACATAGCAACACAACAAAGAAAGAGCACTCCAAAGTTCTTTTTGACTTCTTATTTTTGTAGAGTGTTTTTATAGCATGAAAGTGAGTTTTTTTGTTAAAGTGTAGAAAATCCCTTCTCCAATAATGAAATAAAAGGTTTGATTTTATAGTGAATAAGGGGCATAATAAATAAGGGAAAGGAATAATTAAAGGGCATATATTTTAGAGATTTTATTTCCTTAAACTAAGAGCTAAATCGGCAAAAAAAATTCTTTTACTTATTCAATAACTTTTTACCAAATAAAATCAAGTAACAAACTATCCATAATCAAATAAGGCAAGAGATATTAAATAATGGCAAATTGTAAATCCATACCATATGAAATTACGCATGATGCAATATTTAATTAAGGAAACAAATAATCATATAAATCAAGTGAATATTTACACGCTCATAGCCTAACCAATATCTACCATAGATGAATCAAGCAGAATTCAAAATTTAAGATAAAAAAGGCAGAAAATACGATTAATAATTTTTCAATGATGCTACCACAATCAATCAGCGGAAAAAAAATGAGTCAAGAATATCCAGCATTCCACATAATTAACTCTTTCTGATAGCTTGGCTATGAATTTACTCCAATTCTGGTAACGGTAACAGAGTCAATTAGACAACTAAAATTTACAAGAGTCCTTCAATTATTTATCAGAATTATCAGCAAGTAGTCCTAAGTGATTTCATGACCGGAGAGAAGTCAGACATTAGATAGGCCTAAAGGCAATTATTAATAACTAACATAGTGTCACATAAGCACGAAATAGACATTAGAAAGACATACTTGGACGGATCCATCATAAAATCTTTGGAAAACTCGTCGGAGTTGCTCGGAGATCGAAGTTTTCGCTATTGCTATCCTGTTACCTTGTTCTCGTGGCTGCTAGTCGGAGCTTGCTTCATTGAAACTTGCTGAATGCTGGTCCGGAGTTGTTGGCTGGAGCAGTTGCTGCTGCTGACCGGGTTCTCACCGAAGAAAAGAGGAGAAAGAAGAAGGAGGCTCGCCGATCGGCTGGTTATAATACTCTTGATGTTGTTGTTGTGGCCGTTGATCCGAGCTGCTGCCTCCCGCCGGAGCAAGGAAGAGGGATGCGCCGGTTGCCGCTGCTGTTTCTGGTGGCTGCTGCTGCTGTCCGGAAATGAGAGACGGGAGAAAAGGGGAGAGGCGGCTACCTCCGGTGGCTGCTTCCCTCGCTGCTGGCGTGCGTCTCACCGGAAAGAGGAGAAACGTGGAGGGAGAGGGGAGGCTCTCATCGGCCAGCTACTGCTCTCGCGGTGGCTGCTTACTGTTGCTTCTCATTGCAGAAGAGGTGCTAGGGGCGAAGAGGCGACGGGAGAGGGGAAGCTCTCACCGGTGAGGGATGGTCTCGCCGGAGAAGCAATGTGAGACGAGAGAGAGAGAGAGAGGCGGCGGCTCCTTCTTGGAGAAGAGGGAGAATGAAAATGTTTTTTAGGGTTTTGCTTCTTTTAGATATTAAAATAGGAAGGTTTGGTAAGTTTGATCCTAACCGTTGAATTAATTCGGATGAAGGGTTGTGATTTGATCTTGAGTTTGCACAAAGCAACGGATGGACGAGATTAAGATGTGAGGCTCTTTATCACTTGAATCAGATTGGCTAAAAATTAAATAAGATTGGAATTGATTAGAATTGGAATGACTAAAATTGAGATGAAGTTGAATAGGCTATGAATTAAATAGATTGGGATAGAATAGGCTAAGATTTAAATGACTTAAGGGAAGAATAAGGACATGCTATTCAATTCATTTAATAAATATTTTCATATAATTAAACACACCTAAGTTTTATTTTAAAAAAAAAAAAAACTATTTGACTAAATAAGTAAAATAATTATTTCAAGTTTAAATATCGATAAATATAATAATTTAATAATAATAAAATAATTTGATAATAATTACAATAATTTTATATATTGAAATATATAATTTTTAGATGAAATTGATTATAATTTTATACCCGAAATATTATTATTATTATTATTATTTTTTATTTTAAAAAAACGTATTTAATCGAAAAGCACTTCTGAAAGGGTTATAGGTCGGTCAAAATTGGGTGTCAACACTTTTATAGTATGCTTATGATATGCCAGACAGAGGGTTAGCTTGGGGTCACCCGTGATCCTATGTCCCGTGTTACGTCAAGGGGGTAGCCTCGGGGTGTGACAAACTTGGTATCAGAGCATTAGGTTCAAGAGTCCTAGGATGTCCGAAAGCCGTACTAAGTAGAGTTTCTTTCATGGGTGTGAAGTGCACCGTATCTATGAGAGGGATGCTATGACGTATTTTAAGAAAAACTTCAATTTCTTTGTTATTCTTATCGTGTATGGGTATGATCCAAATTCTCCTTTCTAATCCATCGTTATACGTTTCAAATCATGCTTCCTCATAGAACTAACGCACAGAATGCTAATGCACGCAATGCTAATGCAGTTCCTCCAGTCCCGAACCATGAGGTTACGAATGCAGAATTTCAGAATGTGATCCAGCTCTTGGCTCATAGTGTGGCCAATCAGAATAATCAACAGGTCCCAGTTCCTACTAACACAAATGGTGGATCAGCTACAGCTAGGGTTCGAGATTTTTTTCGGATGAATCCGCCTGAGTTTCTAGGGTCGAAGGTTGGTGAGGACCCACAGAATTTCATTGATGAGGTTAAGAAAATGCTCGGAGTAATGCAAGTGACTGGAACTGAGAGTGTTGAGTTGGCATCCTACCAACTTAAGGATGTAGCTCATATCTGGTTCACTTAGTGGAAAGAAAACTGGGGTGCAGATGCAGCTCCTATGACTTGGGAGTGTTTCACTGGAGCTTTTCTGGACAGGTTCTTCCCAAGGGAGTTGATAGAAGCTAAGGCACAAAAGTTTATGAACTTGAAGCACGATTCTATGTCGGTCCAAGAATATGGACTTAAGTTCACCCAACTATCCAGGTATGCTCCACACATGGTTGCCGATCCAAGGGCACAAATGAGTAAGTTTTTGTTTGGGGTATCCGACTTGGTGAAGACAGAGTGCAGGAATGTTATGATGTTAGAGGATATGAATATCTCTAAGCTTATGACTCATGCTTAGCAGGTTGAGGGAGATAAGCTTAGGGAAATGGCAAAGGACAACAAGAAGTCTAGAACAGGGAATTATGAATACTCTCAGCAGAAATCGGGTAGTGGAAATCGCTCACAATTTCAGCAGAGGTCTACAGCCCAGCACCTTCATCAGCTAGTGCTCTATCCCCCAGGTTTCGACAGGATCAGAAAGGTAGGTCATCAGGCTCTAAATCTCAGGGGAGTGCTTCAGGTAACAGGACTTACCCAACTTGTCCAAAGTGTGGTAAGAACCATCCGGGCGAGTGTCTTGTAGGCAAGGAAGGGTGCTTTGGGTGTGGTCAGTCTATCCATAGGTTGAAGGATTGCCCTTCTGCCAGGCAGGGGCAAAGAGGTAACAACAATAGGGCTCAGTCTACAGCTCCAGCAGCACCAGCAGGTCGCCCAACTCAGCAGGGTGTTTCATCTGGTACAGGTGGCGGTCAGCGCCAGAACAAGTTCTATGCTATCCAGGCTCACCAGAACCAGGAAGATTCTCCTGATGTAGTCACTGGTACGTTATGAGTTTTTCATTTAGATGTTTATGCATTGTTAGATCCAGGGGCTGCACTGTCTTTTGCAACTCCCTATATAGCAGTAAATTTCGGTGTAAGTCCAGAAACTTTCTTAGAACCCTTCTCAGTCTTTACTTCAGTTGGTGACCCAGTTATAGCTAGACGGGTATACAGAAATTGCCCTCAGTAGATCTTGTAGAGTTAGAAATGGTAGATTTCGATATCATTCTAGGCATGGATTGGTTACATTCCTGTTATGCCTCAGTCAATTGTATAACTAGGATCGTTCGGTTTCAATTCCAGACGAGCCAGTCTTAGAATGGAAGGGTAGTAGCTCAGTGCTTATGGGTCGATTCATCTCTTACCTTAAGGCCAGAAATATGATTTCCAAAGGGTATGTCTATCATCTTGTTCGGGTTAAGGATTCAAACTCTAAAACCCCAACTCTTGAGTCAGTACCGGCAGTAATTGAGTTGCCAGAAGTGTTTCCAGAAGATCTTGTTGGAGTTCCTCCCGAAAGGGAAATCGACTTCGAAATAGATCTCCTCCCAAATACCCAGCCCATTTCGATTCCTCCTTAGAGAATGGCTCCAGCCGAGCTTGAGGAATTGAAAGAGCAGTTGAAAGACCTTCTAGATAAGAGTTCATTAGACCTAGTATCTCTCCATGGGGTGCTCCAGTGTTGTTCATGAAAAAGAAAGATGGTTCTCTCAGAATGTGCATTGACTATCATCAGTTGAACAAAGTCACCGTCAAGAATAAGTATCCCATCCCAGGATTGATGACTTGTTCGACCAACTTCAGGGTACTAGTTACTTTTATAAGATAGACCTTATATCCGGCTATCATCAGCTCAGAGTCAGAGATAGTGACATTCCGAAGACAGCTTTCAGAACTCGATATGGTCATTATGAATATGTAGTTATGTCTTTTGGACTAACAAATGCTCCTGCAGCTTTCATGGACTTAATGAACAGGGTGTTCAAAAAAGTATTTGGACTTGTTTGTCATCATTTTTATTGATGATATCCTCATTTATTCTCGGAGTAAGGAAGAGCATGCAACTCATCTGAGGGTTATCCTGCAAACTCACAAAGATCTCCAATTATTCACTAAGTTCAACAAATGTTAATTCTGGTTACAATTAGTCACTTTCCTCGATCATGTGGTATCTAGCGAAGGGATCCGAGTGGAGTCTCAAAAAATTAAGGTAGTGAAACATTGGCCCAGACCCACCTCTCCAATAGCTATCAAAAGTTTCTTAGGTTTGGCCGGTTATTGCAGGAGATTTGTTGAAGGATTTTCATCCATAACTTCCCCATTGACCAAGTTGACTCGAAGAAGGTCAAGTTTTAGTGGTCAGATGAGTGTGAGAAAAGCTTCTCAAAATTAAAGACTAGGTTGACTACAGCTCCCGTCTTGACTCTACCAGATGGCTCAGATGGTTATGTGATTTATTGTGATGCCTCTAGGGTTGGCCTATGTTGTGTGTTGATGCAGCGAGGTAAGGTCATAGCTAATGCTTTTAGACATCGTAAGGTCCATGAGAAGAATTACCCGACTCCTGACCTCGAGCTTGCAGCCGTAGTATTTTCCCTAAAGATTTGGAGACACTACTTGTATGGTGTTCATGTTGATGTATTCACAGATCATAAGAGCCTCCAGTATGTGTTCACCCAAAAAGAGTTGAATCTTCGTCAGAGGAAATGGCTTGAATTTCTTAAAGACTGACATAAATGTTCTTTACCATCCGGGCAAGGCCAATGTAGTGGCGGATGATCTCAGCAGACTATCTATGGGTAGTGTAGCACATGTTGAGGAAGAAAGGAAAGAGCTAGCCAAAGATGTTCACCGGCTTGCTCACTTAGGAGTTTGCCTTACGGACACATCAGAAAGTAGGGTGATAGTTCAGAATGGATTAGAATTTTCATTGGTAGTGGAGGTTAAGGAGAAATAGGACAATGATCCTATATTACTTCAGTTGAAAGGTGCAGTTCATCAGCAAAAAGTTCAGGTTTTCTCACAAGAGGGAGATGGGGTGCTTCATTACCAGGGTCGTTTATGTGTTCCTAATGTGGGTGAGTTGAGGCAGCAGATTCTTACAGAAGCTCATAACTCCAGGTATTCCATTCATCCAGGTGCCACTAAGATGTACCATGATCTACGGGAAGTCTTTTGGTGGAACGACATGAAGAGGGACATAGCAAACTTTGTGGCTAAGTGTCATAATTGTCAACAGGTTAAGGTAGAACATCAGAAACCAGGAGGTATGACCCAAGAGATTAACATTCCTACATGGAAGTATAAAGTGATAAACATGGACTTCATAATGGATTTACCTCGTACTCGCAGACAACATGACTCCATTTGGGTGATAGTGGATAGAGTTACTAAGTCTGCTCACTTTTTGGTTGTCAAGACTACAGATTCGGCGGAGGACTACGCCAAACTCTACATCCATGAGATAGTCAGGTTGCATGGGGTTCCCTTGTCTATCATCTCAAATAAAGGTCCTCAGTTTACCTCTCATTTATGGAAATCATTTCAGAAAGGTCTTGGTACTCAGTAAATCTCAGTACAACATTTCATCCACAGACGGATGGTCAGGCAGAGTGTACCATTCAGACCTTAGAGGACATGTTGAGAGCTTGCGTGATCGATTTCAAGGGTAGTTGGGATGAACACCTACCTCTCATAGAGTTCTCCTATAATAATAGCTTCTATTACGGTATTCAGGTGGACTCGCATGAGGCACTATATGGGCGTAGATGTAGATCTCTGACTGGTTGGTTTGAAGTAGGTGAAACAACATTGATTGGGTCAGATTCAGTTCATGAAGCTATGGAGAAAGTTCAACTCATCAGAGATAGACTAAAGACAACTCAGAGTCGTCAGAAGTCCTATGCAGATGTAAGGATAAGGGACTTAGAATTTGAAATCGATGATTGGGTTTTCCTGAAAGTATCACCTATGAAGGGGGTGATGAGATTTGGCAAGAAAGGGAAGCTCAGTCCTAGATATGTAGGTCCTTACAGGATCCTGAAAAGGGTTGGTAATGTGGCATATGAGTTAGAGTTGCCAGCAGAACTAGCAGCGGTTCATCCAGTCTTTCACATTTCCTTGTTGAAGAAGTGTGTGGGTGATCCGGCATCAATAGTACCATTAGATAGTGTGGCTGTGAAGGATAGTCTCACTTATGAAGAGGTACCAGTAGAGATTCTTGACCGGCAGGTTCATGAGTTGAGAAATAAAGAAATCACTTCAGTGAAGGTTTTATGGAGGAGTCAGTCCGTAGAGGGAGCTACTTGGGAAGCAGAAGCAGAAGCAGCTATGAAGGCCAAGTATCCTCATCTCTTTCCTTCCGATTCCATTTCAGCTTGAGGTAATAGTTCCTCTTCAGTCTCTAAGTTTACTCTTGCGTAAATTCAGTCCTAGTATCATGTTCCTTCAATTGTTCTTGCATTTCTACATATTTGCATGTTCTTGGAACTCAGTTCAGTTAGATATCAGTTTCTTGTACTTAGTGGTAGGGATTGCAGCTCCTTCCCTCCGTACTCAGCTAGTTTAGACTTCATTCGACGATGAGTATTCCCAAGAGGGAGATATTGTAACACCTCAAACATTAGACTTGGACTTTCAGCAGAAAAAGGTGAACCACGAAGGGGTTCACGGGACGTGATCAGGACCACGGTCCGTCACCTTGATTGTGGTTCACACCCACCCAGAAGTGGTGGACCATGGGACCCCTCACGGGCCGTGGACCACCATACAATCCGTGGGAAGGCTCATGGAGTCAAGGCAGAATCACCCAAGCTCAAGCCTCAGACTACGGAGCCCACCACGGGCCGTGGTCTTGATGACGGGCTGTCGGAGGGTCCGTCGTCCTGAGCCAGCAGACCCCAGCCCAAGTGAAGAACCACGGTGGCCTTCACGGTTCGTGGTCCTTCACACAGTCTGTGGTAGGGCTCGTGGATGGACCCCCCAAAACCAGTAGACCATGGCCAAGAACCACGACCCACTTAACGGGCCGTGGTCCCAACGATGGTCCGTCAGTGGCGCCGTAGTCGGCCCTCGTCAGCTATTATGTTAGGGTCATTTAGGTCTTTTCCCCTATGCATTGGGCATTTAAACTACGTCGTTTAAAACCTAAACTACATCGTTTTACTCAATTTAAGCCTAATAATATAGTCAGAACCTACCTAAAACCTTTATTCTCCAAAATCACTAAAACTTAGAGCAAAAGAGAAGAAAGAGGCGGCAGTTTTCTCAAGAACACGCATCTGGTTTACTTTAGTTCCATCCCCGAAATCAAAGGATTTCTCCGTAGATTTCATCACCAGGTATGTGGGATTTCACTAGTGGGTTACTTTCATCCACTAGGTCCCTAGAATTCAGTCAGTTCCTTGATTCTATATATCTTGTTTAGATCTAGGGTTTCTAAAACCTTGGATACTTGTCGTAATTTAGCTATTGTAGTATCCTGAACCGAAATAGCTTGTTTCTTGGAAAGTTTGTTTAGTTCCTTGCATGAAACTCAGAACCCTAGTTGTGTAGATTCTCTTAGTTCAGAATTACACTTGCTAGATCAGTTAAACAGATAATCATGCTCCAGTTTCGAATATTACATTATCCGTATATAAATGTTGCATTCACAGAGTAACATGTCAGTAGTTTGAGCTATTCAGTATGTCAGTATTTCAGTTACATTTTAGTCATATACATATTCAGTTGGGAGTAGACTTAGCACCGAGTTGAATTAGGGTTCAGCATACCCTCATAGTCCTAGAACTACGTGCCCCTGTAGGAGTATAAGTCCCCTCTGTTGGGCTTCAGATTTAGTGATCACGTCAGTCATGCCTTTATACACCTGGCAAGGTATATTGGGTCCTCTCGATGGGGCGTATACATCGGACTCCACGTTAAGCTAACGTGGTTTTATGTCGGTTATTAGTAGCTCCCACAGTCAGACTCTTAGTGCCTTTGACCAGGTTACCAATATGTACTTCAGTATTCAGTTTAGCATGTCATGTTCATGATTAGAACTTGGTCATTGCATTCAGTTATCTTTTCAACACTTACATTCTTGCTTAGTTTACAATATTGCTCAGTTATGCCTTGTTTCAGCTTATATATGTTTCTTCAGCTTCGTATATATATCCTGCATGGTGAGTACATTCAAAGTACTGATGCATACTCTGCGCTGCATCCTTTATGATGTAGGTTCAGTTACTCAGTATCCAGATCGCGCTTAGATCGATTCTCGATCCGCACTCAGCAGCCTCAGTGGTGAGTCCTCATATTCCGAGGACAACTGACATGCTTTCATTTCAGTATTTTTATTCAGTTTCCAGTTTTGTTAGAGTTAGTTGGGGGGGCATGTCCCAGCAACTCAACTTAGTTAGTGTAACACTCGTAAAACTAGTAGGTTAAACTAGAGCCTTTCGTGAGGGTTCTAGAGTTTGACGTGAGGGTTAGAATCTTAAATAGGACTTTTTGTACTTAGTATGAAGGGTTTAGGGGTTAAACGTCAAGGTATGACCCCCAAGGACCAACCAAGGGTCCTTGATGGGGACCCAAAATAGTCCCTAGAATCTACCCCAAAATGGGCCACCTACGGATGGGACTCACGCCCCGTAAGTGGACCCATGCCATGTGGGAAGGGGTCATGGGTCAAGACCCCTAAAGTAGACCCCCAGGACACCACCCACGATTGACTAGCACGGCCCGTGGGTCGGGGTCTCGTGGGTTGGGCAGTTTTGAGCTTAAGTTATTTTAACTTGGGGACTTAGGGGTCTATCCATAATTAGATAGGGGTTAAGTGGTGTCATTTTATTAGTAATTAGACCACCAATATAAACCTATTATACCCTTAAATACATTGATCCTAGACATTATTTTCAATTCACCAAAGAACCCAAGTCCCTCCCAAAAATTATCTCTCTAGAAAGTGAAGAAGAAGAAGAAGAAGAAGAGAAGAAAGCTAGGTCAAATTCCTCCATTGTTTCAATCTTGAGTTCCATTCTTGAGGATAGGTTTCTAGAAGTGCAAGAAGTTGAAGATTTGGTGAGTCCTCATAGCATCGAGGACAAAACTACCATTATCTTTATGTCTTTCTTTTATGTTTTAGACTATTGTATGGGCTGCGTCCCAAAGAGTTTTATTCAAATTGAGTTTAGATGGTTTGAGACAAAGTGTTATAGAGTTCTGCTTGCATTTTATAAAGACTTCGATTGTAAAGAAAAGTTTTAAAATTTACGCATCATTTCTATTATCTTATGTTATGATATGCTAAGGGCTTGTATGAAACCTCATTTAGGGTTGATTACGCCATGTTACATCTAGGGTGTACTCTTGGGTCATGACAAACTTGGTAATCAGAGCACGAGGTTTAGAATGGTTTTAGGATGTCTCAAACCACGTCTAGTAGAGTCTTGTTCATAAATGTGAAGCGCGCCACATTTATGAATAGGAGGCTATTGGATGTTTAGGAAATTTCACTTCTTCATTCTCTAAGTCGTGCCATAGAGTTTATCTCTAGTAGGTCTTTCTCCTAATATGTGACCTATGGTTTCCAGGTTATGGTTGATACAAGGGAAAATGCTAGAAGGAATGAGGAAGACAATGTGGACCAAGGGGTTCCTCCCCAAGCTCCTCCTCAAGCTCCTCAAGCTCCAATTGATCCTTCGGATATGTCGAATGCGGAGATTAGATCAGCTTTCCAAATGTTGGCTCAAGCCATGACGATGCAAGTCAATAGAGAAATGGTATCTCTGGTGAATCGTAATATGAATTCCGCGGCTCTAAGAGTGAGAGATTTTACAAGGATGTACCCTCTGGAGTTTTATGGCTCCAAGGTGGAAGAGAATCCTCAAGAGTTTGTAGATGAGGTCTCTAAGGTATTAGACTTTATGGGAGTGACTCCGGTATAAAAGGTGGAGTTAGCTTCTTGTCAACTCAAAGGGGTTGCACAAATATGGTATCATCAATGGAAAGAGACTAGACCGGTAGGAATGGGCCCCAAAGAGTGGGAAGGGTTCAAGAGTGCTTTTCTAGATAGATTCTTCCCTTTAGAGAAGAGAGAAGCTTTGGTGCTTGAGTTCATCAACCTTAGACAAGGTGATATGAGCGTTAAGGAATATGCATGGAGGTTCACTCAATTGTCTAAGTATGTTCCAATTCTAGTGTCCTATCCTAGGTCGGGAATGAGTAAGTTTGTGTTGGGATTGTCTGATTTGTTAGTAAAAGAATGTCGTACGGCCATGTTTGACCATGATATGAATATTTCACATATTATAGTTTATTCTCATCAAATTGAGGAAGAGAAACTTGAATAAAGGTCTAGGGAGAAAAAGAGGTTTAGGATTGATGATGATAACTCTTCTCTTGGAAGGTTCTCCGGACAAGGTCCTTCTAGGTTTCCCCCAAGATTTAGTGAAGAGAGGGTGTCTAACCCTAAGCCTCGGAGAGGGAGAGATAGTAAATCTTTGTTGCCAAAACCTACTTATGCTAGGTGTGGAAAGAGACATGATGGTAGATGTTTAGCCGGTATAGAGGGTTTTTATGGTTGTGGTGAGAGTGGCCACAAGATGAGACATTGCCTGGTGCTTAAGGCTAGGGGAAGAGAGAGGAAGCAAATGAGGTCCTATGCTCTACAAGCTAGAGGTGGACAAGAGGATCCTCCGAATGTTGCTCCGGGTATGTGTTTTATGCTTTATTAGATTTCGGTGTTGTTTGGTCTTTTGTGACTTGATATAATGAACTTTGAAGTTGTCTTTCGTATGAATAGTGCTTAGAAAGTCCGTTTAGGCTTGCTCCCAAGGGGGAGATGGTGTGCCTTGATGGCAAGGTCATTGTGTGTTTATGTGTTGCCATGATTTCCTTATATGATGCATGTTCATGAAAGCTTGTGATTTAAAAGAAAATGAGTTTACATCATTTATTTCTTCATGTTGTAGTGCATTGAGTATGAGTTGCCTATTTGACTTCATGAGATGAATATATGAGCATGCTTTAGTTTGGAGTTCAGAGATTCCTCCTTAAATAAATGCTTTTTGAAAGTAAATTGCATATGAGCTCCATGAGCGTATGTTGAGCATGTTATGACTAGGAGATGGTAGTTCCTCCTTGAACATGACTAGTTATGAGAATTTCATGCATAAATGGGTTGTTAGATGTAGTTTCTACTTCCTTGTGTAGCATTGAGTATGTTTAGCTTGGAGATGAAGTTCCTCCTTTGTTTGTGTGCATCTAAATGTGTTGCATGCATGATGGGCTGCTAGTCTAGAGTCGTTTCTTTTAAGAAGTGTTTAGAATCGTCATTCGAGTACGAATGTTCCCAAGGGGGAGATATTGTAACACTCGAAAAACTAGTAGGTTAAACTAGAGCCTTTCGTGAGGGTTCTAGAGTTTGACGTGAGGGTTAGAATCATAAATAGTACTTTCCGTACTTAGTATGAAGGGTTTAGGGGTTAAACGTCAAGGTACGACCTCCCAAGGACCAACCAAGGGTCCTTGAGGGGGACCCAAAACAGTCCCTAGAATCTGCCCCAAAATGGGCCACCTACGGATGGGACTCACGCCCCGTAGGTGGACCCACACCCCGTGGGAAGGGGTCGTGGGTCAAGACCCCTAAAGTAGACCCCCAGGCCACCACCCACGATTGACCAGCACGGCCCGTGGGTCGGGGTCTCGTGGGTTGGGCAGTTTTGAGCTTAAGTTGTTTTAAGTTGGGGACTTAGGGGTCAATCCATAATTAGTTAGGGGTTAAGTGGTGTCATTTTATTAGTAATTAGACCACCTATATAAACCTAATAGACCCCTAAATACATTGATCCTAGACATTATTTTCAATTCACCAAAGAACCCAATTCCCTCCCAAAAATTCTCTTTCTAGAAAGTGAAGAAGAAGAAGAGAAGAAAGCTAGGTCAAATTCCTGCATTGTTGCAAGCTTTTGTTAGGGCTTTACAATCAAGGTATGTTATCTTATTCATCCATTATTTCTTCCATCCATGGTGCCTCCCTAGAATTCCCCCAATTGTGAAGATGAACCCCCCAATTCTAGCTAGGGTTTCTTCCTATATTGTGGGTAGTGTTGAGTATGACTCCAATTGAGTGGATAGTACTTGTTTATGATTGATTTAGTATTGAATTGTGTTATTATGAAGATATTACATGTTTTCCATGGTTAACCCTAGTATAATTAATGAAATTGAAGAATGTGGGTTTATGCCTTGTGAAGTGAAATTGAGAGTTGATAGATATCTTCTAGAATTGATGTTATGCATAGTAATTGTTCAAGAATAGAAGTACGTAAACATGAATTGAATGAGATTAAAGATTATATGATGGATCTTGACTAGTAATGAATGAGATTGAGCCTTTATGATGAATTAAGACTAGAATTACTTAAAGATGAAGCTTGTGACTATGTTATCTTGTGATCTAGTTATGTATGATGATTGTAAGAAGTAAAGCTTTGAGAGTAGGGATTGTATTCATGAATGATGATCACTAGGGCTTTGAGAGTAAATCTAATATATGAGGAACTATGGATGCTAAAGCTTTGAGAGTAAAATCTATATGTGAATAGAAGGCTAATGAATAGAATTGTGATGAAATGATCTTTACCTACCTAATCCATCTTATGAATGATAGATGGTAGGAAGTGATAGAATCACTTTAGTTATGATGGAATCCATGTCTTATATAGTAATTATAGATGTGTTGATTCGATATGAACCTTGACCCTTAAGAGGGCAATATATGATATGATGCATGTTTCTATGAACCTATGAATATGCTTATGAACACTTTAAGAATAAAGTGAATATGATTATGATCAATTTGTTGTGTTGTTGGATGATTATCCTCATTGTACACACTTATGTATGAATATGATATGATGTGAAAGGTTTGTCACATGTAGTGATTTTAAGGTTGGAAGACTAGTCTCACCTATCGAATCTAAGAGCTTTAGTATGAGTTATGTTGGATTGAGTGTCAACACATTCTTCCATAATTATGAACTTAAGTCAAGACTTAATATGTAATATGTGGGAATCAATGCTTAGCACCGAGTGAATATTGATATGAGATGGGAGCTCTTCCGTTAGTTGAGGTTGGGTTTTCCTAGTAGTAATCTCTTGGGATGGATGCTCTTCTGCTAGTTGAGGTTGGGTTTTCTAGTAGAAATCCCCCTTATCCCATAACTATGTGCCCTCATAGGTCTTTAGCTAGTGGATCCACCTAAGCTAAGAGTATGGTTCTACCTTAGGTAAGTAGGACAACCCCTTTTCGGTGTGGGGTAGACACCGGATTCCATGTTAAGCTCACATTGTCTATGTCGGTTAAGGCTAATTCTCAAAAGTAGAATATGATTATGAATTATGAATTATAGTTACCCAAGAAGCCTTACCTAGCATGGATGAGATTATGGGATCTTATTCATGCATGGCACAAGTATGCTTTGAGGGTAGTTATGATATGTTCCTTTGTGTGATATGATGATCTATGCTTATGACTTATGCTTATGATATGTGTTTAGATTGGATTGTTGCTATAGTTGTCTTACATGATATGATTGACTAGAGGTGATAGTTCTCTTGTCTATATGTAGTAAGCTAAGGATGAGACCAAAGGTTGGTAAGTATGGTTATGATGACCCAAGAGTAATACTTAGTGTGAATGGGATTATGGGGTCTTATTCATACATTGCACAAGCATTCTTTAAGGTTACTTATGAGATAGTTTCTCTTATGATATGAAGGTCTAAGTAGTGGGCATGTTATGACTATGCCTATGTTGGAGATTATGCTTATGATTATGTTATTGTCTCTTATGCTTATTGTTTATGTTTCATGAAGTATCTCTTATGATTATGCCATATGACTTATATTTTATGTTGGCTAACGCTTTTGTTATGCTCTTATGATGTCATGCTAGCTAACATATTTAGTACATTATTATACTAAAGCATACTCTTGCCTACATTCTTATCAAATGTAGGGTCCAACGATTTTGAGTTCCATTCTTGAGGATAGGTTTCTAGAAGTGCAAGGAGTTGAAGATTCGGTAAGTCCTCATAGCATCGAGGAAAAAGCCACCATTACCTTTATGTCTTTCTTTTATGTTTTAGACTATTGTATGGGCTGCGTCCCAAAGAGTTTTATTCAAATTGAGTTTAGATGGTTTGAGACAAAGTGTTATAGACTTCCGCTTGCGTTTTATAAAGACTTTGATTGTAAAGAAAAAATTAAAATTTACGCATCATTTCTATTATCTTATGTTATGATATGCTAAAGGCTTGTATGAAACCCCATTTGGGGTTGATTATGCCATGTTACATCTAGGGTGTACCCCTGGGTCGTGACAGTTAGAGGCTTTTATAGACATAGTAGTAGTATCAGCTTGACTTGTTAAATTTGATATTTCAGCGTTATTAAACTCCTAGTATGTTTTATACATTCAGACTAGTTGGGTATTCTCCATTTTCTAGTTATCTATTGTTTAGCTTCCGCACAGTATTTGTTTATTTCAGAAAACTTTTACAGTATGCTTATTATATGCCAGACACAGGGTTAGCTTGGGGTCACCCATGATCCTAGGTCCCGTGTTACGTCAAGGGGGTAGCCTCGGGGCATGACCAAAACACTCAAAACTATAACCATAATTTAAAGTAAAACTAATTTAATAAAATATTTAAGTAAGAAATAAAATCTTTTGGGATTATTTTTGAATATTCATAAAATATACTAATTACATACAAAATTATATAAAATATATCTATATATTATTTAAAAATCCTAAAAGTAACATAATTAATTAAAAGTAATTTGAAAAAAACTTTGAACTTTATAAAGATAATTATTTCAAAGGGTTGAAGTTAAAGAGACTCGAAAATTAATCCGTATCGTGGAGGGTCAAAATTGGGTGTCAAAAATTGTCCCTCTTTGACTTGGATTGATGAAAGAAATTTGAGAAAAATAAAATTGGCGAATCCAATTTTGGTCGATCACATCTTCATCCTTTAAGGAAGGAATTTTGGTACGGACTTAAGGAATTATGGTCGAACCCCAGAATCGGGTTTCCTACATGCCTTAGGCTATATGAGAATTCAGGTCACTTATAGTTTGATACGCTTGATTTCACGCGGGATTTTGAAAGAATTCAAAAGCACTCCCAATATTGAATTATGAAGAAATCTGAATGCTCCAGAATAATATTTAAGAGAGAATGTCAGAATACAACAGAGTTTTCAACATTAATCCCACCTACATATCCCCCAACTTAGGGAATCAGGTTGTTTGTAGTTTGACTCAATCGATTTAAAAGGAAATCTATTATGCACGATAACCTTTGGTTATGGAAGAGTGACAAATAAGTCGAGTATGAAAAAGAGGCTTGAAACCTCTTAGCCATGAATATGGTGCACTTCACACCCGTAGTTAAGAGCGCACATGAACATAATTTCTAAAGCTCTTGGTGCATCGTCACTCGGATTGGAAAGTTTCTTCCGGTGAAAACCAAAAATTTTTAGAGACGAAACTGAAACTGATAAACCTTAAGAAATACTCACATGCCTTCTAATAGGGGTGTGGTTTGATTGTGGTGGAAGTCGCTACTCAGCTCGCATTTTAAAAGTTTGACATTCCTTTTTGGACTATGTCTCAGTTCGGTGCTAAGAAAAAGTTTCACGTTGTGCTGCATCCTTTTTGATGTCGTCCGCACCTATGGTTTGTTTGAGAATTCATCCTTTTGGATGTTCTCGACAAAGACTGAGATAAACTTATTAGCATAAATTATAATTTAAATGGAGAGATAGTGTTTTTTACCATGTCGGTACTTAGCTGCTTCCTTCAAATACTTGACGTCGGCTTTTTTTAGTTTGACGTAGAGAAAATAAAGCTTATATCTCATATTTTGCAATATAATTCTTCAATGCCCTCTTTTTTTTATTCTGACATAATTTGCAGATGGCTCTCTTGGCGATGGTATTACGGTGATAACGTTCTTGCAATGAAGACGACGATGATGTCTCACTGGTCAATGATAATGATGATGACTTTCTCGCAATAGAATGAAAATGATGCCTCACTAAGCAATGATAGTGGCCTTTTTGTAACGAAATAAAAGTGATGCCTCTCTAGGCAATGAAATGAATATGATGCTTCACTAGGTAATGAAGATGATGCCTCGCTGGGAAATGAGATGAAGATGACTTTTCGGTACTGAATGAAGATAATGTCTCACCAGAATATGATATGATATGGCATGAATGACACTCTGGGTAAAGATATTATCTCGCTCGATAATACAATATGAATGACCCTCTAGGTAGTGGTATCATCTCATTCAACGATATAATATATATGAATATCCTCCAGATGTTTCTGGATGCTGGAAAATGATAATATCGCTTTTCCTCGAGGTTTCCATCTTCCAAATACTTGCATGTTCATTACGGATCTCGCCTTGCTGGGAATTTCATCAAAATATTGTTGCTCACATCCCAAATTGTTTCCTTGGCATCAGAAGCGTTAAAACTTTTCATGCATCCACAAAAAGATTGTTAGTTTTAAGTGAACTGATTTGTGTTGATCTCATCAGTTGTCTTCTCCTCATCTTGCTATCTTCGGTTGATTGCTCCAATCTCCCACTTACCGATAGATAAGACAAAACATTTTATTGTAAAATATTTGAAACATATAGAAATGTATTTTAAGGAAAGATAAGGTTTTGAAATATAATTTGAAAAGGGTCACTACAAAGTGTCATGTCACGTCAAACTTTAATGAATGTCCTTTGAATTGATGCTTTGAGGTTTATCTGGTAACTTGTTAGAAAGATTCTGAAGATTCCTGAAGCTTGGGTAATCTGTCTCTTGAAATGCAAATATCGTTGAAGTTGATTTCTGATCTCATATTGGCGCTGGGGATCATTTGAAGTTACTTTCAAACTCTTGATCATGTTGGAGGTATTCGAAGTTTTCCTTGAGCTACTGATGAAGCTTGATGAAATTTTTGAGGTCATCCTCAAAAATTTCTTTCCCGGTTAAATGTCTTGGCGTATCTCGAAACGTTACTAGAAGACTTGTAGATTTTTTAACACTTTCTCAAAAAATTTGTCCCAGTTGCAAATTTAATTGTACCTTCAGTCTTGCCTTGTTTGGGAGATCTTCTTCTCAAAAAATCTTGAGTCCCTCTCAAAAAATTTGTCCCGATTTCTATTGTAGAGGGAGATAAAAATATTATGGGCGATATGACTGAGGCATTGTGGCAGATACGTATCCCGTTGAGGCAAAAATCAGTTCAAGCATAGTTCCTGCCTCGAGGATTAATAGGAAATAAGAAATTTTGATAAGGAAACGACCGAGGATGACATAGGCCGCCTACGTATTTGATTCTTGAGAATTTAGGTCGAGCGTAGGTCAATACAAGAAGGGAATCATTTAAAAGGGATAAAGGGGTGTGATTAACGTTTCAAGCACACCTCATCCAATTCTAGGTGTAAACGATCGTTAGTCAGTATAAAACTCAACGAAGAGTTGGGGTCGAACCCACAGGGAGTGGTACGTGTCTAAAATTCAGTTATGAAGTATAAATGTGTTCTAAACGGTTATAGGAAGAAAAATTATCGAAAACATACAAATAAATCTAAAGGGTTGACAACGAATGTTAAATGGGGGTTTGGATTTGCAGTGAACAACTGAAACAACAATGAAAACAGGGTAAAATAATAATATAGAGAGGAACTCTTGAGATGTGATCGTTTATAAGCTAATTATGCTATATGGGTAATTGAAATCTAACAATGAATTGTTGAAACATTGTGGGTAGGTTTGGCTTTAAGTGTAATAGTTTTCTCTCGAACAACTATTACGATTCATGTAATTTCTTTCGAACATCAACAAGCTTAACAAGGTAATCAGCCCACAACATTAATACATCCACTCTCTCGAGCTAGATGGGTAGGATTGGATTCAAGATTCACTCTCTCGAGCTGAACCCATGTTGAACAATACCCACAAATCATTAATCAAAAGCTTTGGTTCCAAAACCCCTTTCTCAAGCAAGCTAAGAACTCCAAATTAGAATTGCATTTGCAACTACAATTCATAAATTAAAACTCAGCTAATGATTAAACCCACATTAAAACAACAATTTCATTATAAAACAACAATACCCATAAGATAATTAGATAAATAAACACATGATCAAGCCCCAAGAATTGGGGTTTTAGCTACACATCATAAAAACAGAGAAACGGTTACCAAATGCATTGGCCATGATCTGTGTAAGAGTTTCCAAACCTTTACAATGTTTACAAAGATGAAATTCAAAGACCCACTTTCCAAATCCTCCAAAATTATACAATTCAAACTCAAAAATTAAGAGAAAACTCTAAGTCTAGAATGGGAACTGTAATATCTGGGAGAGAAAACTATCTTGTCTCGTGGTTACTTGTGGAAAATTCCATTTAAATTCCAATTTATAGTTTCCCAAAATTTAGCCTGAAAGTCCACTCGGCAGATTAAGTCGCGCCTCGCTGAGTGGATCAGCGATCCGTCGATTGTCCTCTTCCATCGCCATTTTGCATTGGCCTTTAGCATCTCAGGTCCTGTAACTTAGGGCGATCCAATTTGTTGTCGCGGAATCGATTGACGATCTGCCGACTGCCCATTTTTGTCGCCAACCTTGTTCTTCCCCTGGACTAGGCTGCTGAAACTTTAGGCGAGCTAAAGAGCCACTCAGCGGTGCGCCGAGTGGTCTTGCTGATCTCCAGGCTTGCTTTTTCTTCACTTCTTCAGCGCTTTAGTTCCTTTTTGTCCAATTATGTCCTTGCCTTGCTCTTTAGCCTTCATAGCTGTAAATCAACACTTTAACATCAGTTTAGAGCAAAAAAAGGCAATATGTGTGGCAAAATTTTAAAATTTGGTTCAAAACCATTTTTTAAACAAAACAATGGGCCACAAGCTAAAACATCCGCAATACCAAAACAAAGATATATATATAAACCAAATAATCAGCCCACAAAAGAGGTAGGTATGGAAATACCTCACCCCACCCAACAAAACATGCAGTTGTCCTCAAATGCAACTAAAAATAAACATAGTCTAAAAAGTAACAGAGAGGGAGGGAAATATTCATCCTGCCAGGCTAAGCCTGGGGTGGAGTATGCATGTCCGTCACTCCATCTGTCTGGCCATTAGTGGCCGGTGTCGCATCAACCTTGGCTCCACTGGAGCCCATCATGGATACATCCCTCAAAGAGGCCTGAACAGCTGAATCTACCATGTCCTCCTCTAAGTCAGTCAGGCTCTCAAAAACAGCCTCATCACGTACACCAAGCTGTTCTTCATCAGTCTCGGCCTCGGACTCATCATTAGCAACATCAGCTCTAACCTCATCTCTGGTGGTACCCGGAGGCATATTAGAACAAGCTGGAATTTCTGCGCTCGGGTCATCTGGGATCTATACAGTCCCAAATAGTGAAGTAAAGTCTGTGGACTTCAGATGGTCCACATCCTTTATTAGTCCAATAATATCGGCCTTCAAGGTCGTCACCTCCTCAGTAACACCCTGGCCTCTCTCACAAACCTATACTCGCACTGTGAGGGCATCAATAGAAGCCTTGAGAGGTGTCAATGCAGCATTAATAGCTCTCTCAATCATCCAGGGAACCGCGCCTCTAGCCGGGTAGCACGCACATCAGCAGAATGGGCTAGGTGCCCCATCTTGAGAAGCATGGCCTGGGTGATCGGCATGCCACTATCAGGTAGGTTTGTTCTATCCATATCTGCAAAACAACGAAGAAACACTTAGAACAATTTCCAGAAAATTGCAGAAAATAGGTTGCAGAAAGACTCATCGAACCGTTCGACGAGTCGCCAAGTTACTTTGGTGAGCCAGATCGGGCTCACTGAAAGTACCAGCGCAAAAAAAATTCAAAACTCAAGAGAGGTCGGCGATGTTCAGGGCCATTCGGTGAATTGCCGACACCAATCGGCGAACTAGAAGTAGTCCACCGAAAGTTACAGTGTATTTTAGGGATTAGGGGCGCAGAAAGGGCGATCAAGAAGGACTTTCGGTGAGCTCAGGCATATCACTGAAAGTTACAGAACTTAACTCAACAATTTAATGAAATTAAAGGCGATCAGTGGGGGACTTGGCGAACCGCCGAACCATTCGGCGAGCCCGACTTCGCTCGCCAAATGGAATTTCGTGCCAGATTTCAACCCCATTTTTCAAAATCAACCCACAGCCCCCGAATTCAAAATTAAACACAAACACTATACCATTCAATCAAGACCCATACTACCCATGCCCTCGGGGTACTCAGACTTCCCCCGATTTGGCCAAAATTGGTCATTTGACATCTTTTGCCCTTAAGAATGACGTCAAATGCTCCATCATTTGGTAAACTACGTCATTTAGCACAATCTGAGGTTACTTAAACTTCACTCCCACTAGACCCAACATAATTTTACCGCAACCCAACAATTACGACTCGAATTTAACAAACAAGGACACGGGAATTGATCAAATACACAACAATAGGCACTAAATTAACTCATTACGGGCAATCCAACAATTTAACAACGATTATAATGAACTACCCAACAAAAATCAACGACAAATTACCGATTGCATTCGATTTCAACCACACATTTGAAGTACGGGATTTGGAAAACCAACCTTTATGCCGAATTTTTAATTTTTAAAGCTAGGAGGAAAAGTTCCACAATCCAAGAAAAAAATTTACGCAATGAAGGAGTAAAAACAAGAAAAAAAATGCAAGATCTAAAGTGGGAAGTGAGAGTACGGGAGTTAAAATGGGAGAAGATGAAGGATTTTGAAATTTTAAACCGTTTGGCCTTTAAAACCTTTTAGTTTGCGCTCCCTTCAGTGGAGTAAGTCGGTCTCGCCGAACCACTTGGCGACACGCTGAGTGGTATTTTGGCCCGCCGAGTTTTACAGGACTCCTAGCAATTTAGAGGTTCAAACGGGGGAAATGGTCAGGCTCGCCGACCTGTTCGGTGAGTCGCCGACGGAGCTTTTGGCTCGCCGAGTTTTACAAAGTTCTCCTTCAAGCTCGGTGGTTCCAACGGTGGTCCAAGTCGGGGTTGGCCGACCTCTTCGGTGAATCGTCGACCGAACTTTTACTTCACCAAAATACCCATTTTCCAACACTTCAACTTTTTAACCTGCACATTCAACACCCGTTATTCAAAACAAAACTTAAAACATCAAAAACTTGGGTTGCCTCCCAAGAAGTGCCTTATTTAACGTCGTGGCACGACGGAAATACCAATCAAGCTTCATTTTTGGGGTTTGCCATTATATCATTAGACAACCCCCCTTTTTGTCTTGGATTCAATTGGATCGAGATTTGACTCATTTGCGTTTCTAGTTGCTTAATAGAGACTGGGTGAGAAGTCACCGTCTGATTGAGAGTTGAGAAATCTTCCTTCTCTTTCAACACTTTGTCTGACCCTTTAACTTTACTAAGAATGCATGAGAGCATATCTTCTGTACGACCACCTTCTGATTCCTTGGGCTTTTGACCCTCATGGGGTGGGACATACATGTCCTTGTCACCATCTCTCTCCTTCCAAGTGGCGTTACGATCACGCCAATCTCTTTCACGGTCTCTCCATCCCTCATCTCTATTCCAACCCAGATTTCCATCCGGCCTTGGATAGTTTGAACGGAATCCTCCTCATTGATTTGCAAGGAAATTCACTTCCTCATTGTATAGCGCTTTAAAATGTGCTTCATCGGGGTTTACTCAGCCAACACCCACAGCATTAACACTCTTTGCACCACTACCCATGATATTTTTAGCCAAGATATCCAGCTGGGTCATCATTTTGGCCATGTTTTAGTCTCTCTCTTGATCCTTTTCGATCTGCTCTTTTGTCATTCTAAACGTGAGAGGAGACGCTTGATCCTCACGAGTGTACCATGCTCTATTTATCTTGGTCATGCAATCAAGGAGTTGAGACGCTACTTAATAGGGTTGTTGCATTATACCACCGAGAACAAGTTGATCAACAACTCCTTTGTTCACCGAATCGAGACTCCTATATAAGTATTGCAGTAGCACGTCGTTAGGAAGTCCATAAGTTGGGCACTGAAGCACCAGCTTCTTAAATCTCAGCCACGTCTTGTGGATTGGCTTACCTTCCAGGTGTTTGAAACCTTGGATGCTATCTCTGAGTGTCATCATCTTCGATGTAGGGAAGAATCTCACTTGGAATGTTACGGTCATCTCATCCCAAGAGGTGATGGAGTCCCTCGGTAACTTAGATAACTATTTGGTAGCTTCACCCATCAAAGAGAATGGGAACAACTTGAGACAGACTGATTCTTGTGATATGTTCTTGAATGAGAACGGACCACAAACGTCCATGAAGTTCCGAATATGATCATGGGGATCCTCATGAGCCAGCCCTCAGTATAATCCTTTCAATTATAGGAGCTGAAGCATTGTGCTAGTAATGTGGAAAACAACGTTTCCTTCGGCCAGAGGTTGACGAATTGCACCAACATCACCCAATTGAATTGGTACATCATTCAGATTTGCAATATCATCTTGGTGGCCCACTTGGCTACCATTACTCCCGTTTACACTCATCTCTTCCTCTGCTCAAAACAAACAACACAAACACAAACAAAAGTAAGTCGATTCTACTATAACACAAAAAGAACACAATTCAACTTCAATAATAGAATTTCGAAAACAACACCACTCCCCGGCAGCGGCACCATTTTAATTAACATTTGAAGCACACCTAATCCAATTCTAGGTGTAAACGATCGTTAGTCAGTATAAAACCCAACGAAGAGTTGGGGTCGAACCCACAGGGAGTGGTACGTGTCTAAAATTCAGTTATGAAGTATAAACATGTTCTAAATGGTTATAGGAATAAAAATTATCGAAAACGTAAAAATAAATCTATAGGGGTGACAACGAATGTCAGATGGGGGTTTGGATTTGCAGTGAACAGCTGAAACAACAATGAAAACAGGGGAAAATAACAATATACAGAGGAATTCTTAGGATGTGATCGTTTATAAGCTAATTATGCTATATGGGTAATTGAAATCTAACAATGAATTGCTGAAACACTGTGAGTAGGCTGGGCTTTAAGTGTAATAGGTTTCTCTCGAATTACTATTACGATTCATGTGATTTCTTTTGAACATCAACCAGCTTAATAAGGTTATTAGCCCACAACCTTAATACATCCTCTCTCTCGAGCTAGATGGGTAGGATTGGATTCAAGATTCACTCTCTCGAGCTGAACCCATGTTGACCCAATACCCACAAATCATTAATCAAAAGCTTTGGTTCCAAAACCCTTTCTCAAGCAAGCTAAGGACTCAAAATTAGAATTGCATTTGCAACTACAATTAATAAATTAAAACTCAGCTAATGATTTAACCCACAGTAAAACAGCAATTTCATTATCAAACAACAATACCCATAAGATAATTAGACAAATAAACACATGATCACACCCCAAGAATTGAAGTTTTAGCTACACATCATAAAAACAGATAAACAGTTACCAAATGCATTAGCCATGATCTGGGTAAGAGTTGCCAAGCCTTTACAATGCTTTCCAAAGATGAAATTCAAAGACCCACTTTCCAAATCCTCTAAAATTATACAATTCGAACTCAAAAATTAAGAGAAAACTCTAAGTATAGAATGGGAACTGTAATATCTGGGAGAGAAAACTATCTTGTCTCGTGGTTACTTGTGGAAAATTCCATTTAAAATCCAATTTATAGTTTCCCAAAATTTAGCCTGAAAGTCCACTCGGCGGATCAAGTCGCGTCTCGCTGAGTGGATCAGCGATCCGCCGATTGTCCTCTTCCATCGCCATTTTAGATTGGCCTTCAGCATCTTAGGTCCTGTAACTTTGGGCGATCCAATTTGTTGTCGCGGAACCGATCGGCGATCCACCGACTGCCCATTTTTGTCGCCAAGTTGGTTCTTCCCCAGGACTAGGCTGCTGAAACTTTAGGCAAGCTAAAGAGCCACTTGGCGGTGCGCCGAATGGTCTAGGCGATCTTCAGGCTTGCTTTTTCTTCACTTCTTCAGCTCTTTAGTTTATTTTTGTCCGGTTATGTCCTTGCCTTGCTCTTTAGCCTTCATAGCTGTAAATCAACACTTTAACATCAGTTTAGAGCAAAAAAAAGCATTTGAAGACACTTAAACTATCAAAACAAAGCCCAAATGAGTCGAAATCTCAGACTCATCAGGGTGACAGAGGCTGACATAGACCACCTACTTATCTCATTCTCGAGTATTCAGATTAGACATAGTTCATTACAGAGGGATAAAAGATTCTAAACACAAGCAAATAAAGCAATTACAAGGGAAAGATAGATTTAGCCTTCAAACATAGTATCTCTTGACAGCATCCGAATTGATCGCTCTTGGCCACTATGTGCCATCCATTTCTGATAGGATCAGGGCACCTCTAGATAATACTTTGCGGACCATGTATGGTCCTTGCCAATTTGGTGCAAATTTTCCTTTGTTCTCATCTTGATGCGGAAAAATGTGTTTGAGAACCAACTGACCAATTTCAAATATCTTTGATCTTACCCTTTTGTTGAAGGCACGAATCATTCTGTGTTGATACAGTTGACCATGACAAACGGCAACCATTCTATTTTCATCAATTAGTGCCAAATGATCAATTCGCTCACAAACCCAATCAGCATTACTCAATTCAGCTACTTGAATAATTCTCAATGAAGGGATTTCAACTTCAGCAGGTATAACTACCTCTGTTCCATAAACTAACAAGTATGGGGTCGCTCCGTTTGACTTTCTGACAGTCGTTCTGTAACCCAACAAAGCATACAGTAAAATCTCATGCTAACCTCTATGATTGTCGATCATTTTGCTCAAAATCTTCTTGATGTTCTTGTTGGCAGCTTCTATGGCTCCATTCATTTGGGGACGGTAAGCGGTTGAGTTCTGATGAGTAATCTTGAATTGCTCACATATCATATCTTTTTCATAAAGTGGCTGTTGAGATTTTCTCCATTATCAGTAATGATGGAACCCAGTATTCCAAACCTACATATTAAATTTTTACGGAGCTACAACTTTCTTGGTCACCAATTTATATGAGGTTGCTTCCACCCGCTTGGTAAAGTAATCAATGGCAACCAAAATGAATTTGTGTCTGTTAGAGGCAGCCGGCTCTATTGTCCAATGACATCTAAGCCTCAAGCTACAAATGGACAAGGTGAACTCATAGTATTAAGTTTGTGGGGCGGTACTCGAATCAAATCTCCATGCACTTGGCATTTGTGACACTTTCGCACAAACTTGCAACAATCATGCTTCATAATCATCCAAAAATAACCGGCTCGGAGGATCTTTTTAGCCAAGGTGAGCCCGATCATATGAGTACCACAAACTCCAGAATTTATCTGATCAAGAAGCTTTGCGGCTTCAATAGCATCTACGCATCTCAGAAGACCCAAATCTGGAGTCCTCCTATAAAGGATTTCCCCACTTGGAAAGTATCGCCTTCTTTTGATTGAATGTTGCATTCTCAGGGTAAGTTCCTATTTCCAAGTACTTCTTTATGTAAAAATACCAAGGCAACCCGTCTAATTCTACTTCAACATGCCAAAAATGAACAAGTCATTCTTTCACATCTATATCCAAAGGATCAATATAAATTGTATCTGTATGTTTGATCATGGAGGCAAAAGTGGCAAGATCATCAGCTAATTCGTTATATATCCTGGCAGTGTGCCTAAATTCAATCATGCGGAATCTTTTGCACAATTTATGTATCAACTAAACAGACAGTGTAATTTTCAGGTTCTTTACAGCCCATTCTCCTTGAACCTGATGAATCAGCAAATCTAATCTCCAATTACTAGCAACTCCCAGACATTCATATTGAATTCCCTCTTCAAACCAAGGATATAAGCTTAGGATTCAGCCATGTTGTTTGTGCAATTGAATCAGAGCTTAGCTGACATAGGCTATTTTTGATAAGATTCTGATACTAAACCTCTCCAATACTGTTTACTTAGTGATTCGTCGCTCCGTCAAAGAATAACCTCCAACCAGGGTATGCTTCAGAAATGTCTTCTCCCACAAAATGCCACTTCTTCATCAGGGAAGTAAGTTTTGAGCGGTTCATACTCTTCAACGACTAGATTCTTCGTGATATGGTCAGCTATGGATTGTGCTTTTATCACTTTTTGAGTCACATACACAATATCAAACTCGCTCAGAAGCATATGCTATTTAGTCAACTTTCCGGTCGATATTGCCTTCTGAAAAATATACTTCAATGGGCTCATCTTGGAAAGGAGGTATGTAGTATGAAGACAAATAATGTCTCAACTTCTGAGAAATACAGGTCAAAGCACAATATGTCCACTCCAAAAGAGTGTAACGGGCTTCGTCTGGAGTGAACTTCTTGCTCAGATAGTAGATCACTCGCTCATTCTTCCCAGTTTCATCATGTTGACCAGCACACACCCAAATGTGTTATCTGAGACAAACAAATATAGTAACAATGGACTCCCTTCCCATGGAGAAACTAACACCGGTGGATTGGACAAGTAATTCTTGATGGAATCGAAAGAAGTTTGGCCTTCTCCGGTTCATTTGGTCAGTGCATCTTTTTTCAATAGCTTAAAGATGGGTTCACAAACAATTGTGGATTGAGCTATGAACCGACTGATGTAGTTCAACCTTCCCAGGAAGCTCATCACCTGTAATTTTGTCTTCTGAGGAGGTAACTCTTGAATCGTTTTGATCTTGGATGGATCTAGCTCAATTCCCCTTCTACTAACTATAAATCTCAACAACTTTCCAGTCGGCACTCCGAGAGCACATTTGGCGGGATTTTTTTTCAAATTGTATTGACACAGGCGATCAAAGAACTTTCTCAAATGGGTCAATTGATCCGAACTCTCGTAGGACTTGATGATGACATCATCCATATATACATCAATATCTTTGTGAATCATACCAAGGAAAATGGTTGTCATAGCCCTCATGTAATAGCACCAACATTCTTTAGACTAAAAGGCATAACTTGGTAATGATACACGCCCTAAGGTTTGATGAAAGCTCTCTTTTATGCATCTTCTTCATCCATCAATATCTGGTGATAACCCACAAAACAAACCACAAATTACTACAAGGGACGATTCCACCACCTCCGAAAAGGCTACAATGCGGGCAGCAATCGAAGAGACTCAAATAAATCAAATAACAACCTTCTCGAAGTTCTGGATTCAAAAATTTGTATTGGAGAGAGTTGCTCCCAACCAAAAAAAAAATAACCCTTAGCTGTGTGAGACAACCTAGTATATATAGAGGGAGAATTTTGGGATCCAAATTGGGGGGGGGGGGGGGGAAAA